>JAGDQP010003100.1:0-26855 GCA_022664845.1 Lepisma saccharinum
AAAAATGTAACAATTCTAGATTCGTGATTGTAACAATTCTAGATTCGTGATTGTAACATTTCTGGTCATTATCTACTTAGGTTTTTATTTTAGCGTGTTTTTTTTTTTTAAATTCCATTGCTGTGTGTTTTAATAATACTTTTGTTCTTTGCATTTTTATAATGATTGAAAAATTACAAAGGAATTGAGTCAGTGGTTCAAATAGCTCTGAAGCAGGATGCAGATTCAAAACAAAGACTAATATTGACAACCATAACCACTGAACAGCTAAACGCTTTGTCCGTAGTCGAACGAAACAGATGTTTCGTTCAATTTGTAGGTAGACGAATTGTGAACTTAATTAAATCAATGTTCTGTGTTTTCAAGCTTTTTTGAAAACTTTTTGAGGGTTCATGCTCATAAAATTGAAGACAATATAATCGTATTAGAAGAATGGAAACAAACATTTCACTTCTTCTTCGCTGAAAACCGGGACATTTATGCATAACGACAATTGCGGTATGTTCCTTGATTATTCGAGACGAATATCATCCCTGCGTTGGACAAGAAAAGAGCGGTCGAGAAGAACACAAATCGAGTCGAGAAGACTATATTCTTTTCTTTTCTTTTCTTATTTTTGGGGAGGAGCGAAAGACCTGCTACCATTCGTCAGAAAATTAATTTATAAATAATATCCCTAAATAATAAACAATATCCTCCGCTAACAACAATAATAATCGATCGCTCCGAGCCAGAAGGGAATAAGCGACATCGAACGAAATTAAGATTTTGATGCTAGCATAACCATTGTATCCTGTATCAACTACCGAAAGGTTAGAAATTTCAAAAAAATTCTAACAGGGTAAATGAAGGAGAATCCTTCCTTTTGGGATGTGAACTTCACACAATTGCTTGACTAGCCGTTTTTCTTTGTCCCCTGAAAAAAATCAACATTGTCGCTTACTTCCCTTTCGCACGAAAACCCCTATTTAATGTATTTTTCTTCCACCAATAAAATTTGCTCTGGCTTCCCCTGTTGAGAATCCCACGCGACGCCACGGATTTCATATTTCTTGCATCTAAACTAGAAAAGTTAAATAAAATAGGCGTTCGGATGGAGAAACAAGATCGTTGTGATCCTCTAGCTTGTTTTTGCTATGCATTGTAAGTACTTTTTTGCTGAGATAAGCTGTTTTCCGTTCAATCATTTCCTTTCTCCATGTAAGTTATTTCCGTAATTCAATATCCTATTCAGGATTCAGTTCATTTAATATTCAAGCTGCATACCTCCTCCTCCACCATAGCTGTATTCGAAGTATATTTTTATGGTCTGGACAGGATGCAATATAAAATTTGTTCTTGTTTTTATTACCTTTCCCATTGACGTAATCAGATTACGTCATATCTAAAGAAGTACCACTGCAAATGGTTGAACGAAATGATAAAGAAAGAACTATATAGCATCGTAAAACCAGGGGCGGCTAGGGTGAGCCGGCGTGGGCGTCTGGCCACCTCAAAATTGCTGTGCCCCGCCCTCTTCTTTCTACCCAATGCTATAACATACCTTTTTCCATTTTTCAAGTTTTCAGAACTAATACAACTTACTATAATTATGATTGTTGATTTTCGAGGAAATAAATAAATATAAAAAAAAGCACATAATGTGATACGTTTTGAAATCATCCATCAGTCGTACGTATAACACAAATGAAAGTTGTAGGAATGAAATAAATATCCTGTCTCTGCTAGAAGAGTGTGATATTACTTGTGCTGACAGATGTAATATTTACTGGAGTCTACGATCTGTAGACCAGCCTTTCTCCCTAGATTGCTTTATTGATTAAGTACCCGGAGCATTCAGATTGATCTGAGTTTGTTTTCAATAATATATTTATATACCATTTAGCTGATTTGGCTTATTTTTCGAAGTACTCTCCTTTGTCAGTGCTGGATTAAGCTACTTGGGAGCCCTGGGCTATCGAGTCCCGCGGCTAAAGACTGTTGTGCCCCTGTTGCCTATCCCCGGTAGTAGTAAAAGTTAATGATTTACCTTTGTTGGGGCCCCTTAACGAGTAGGGGCCCTGGACTACAGCTAATTTAGACGCCCCTTAATTTGGCTCTGTCCTTCGTGGTCAGTACACACAGAAATAAAAAAAGCCCTAGTAAATCCAGCTATATTTCATTGCTAAACTGTATTGTTAAAATTTAATCGTAACCATAATTGTGCTGCGGTAATGGTACCCTTGTGCTAAGTTACCTATATCTGGTATTGTTGTATAGTGGTGATTCCTAAACAATTACAGCTAAATTTTACATTACTGGGAAAATTATATGTATGGCTGATTGAACCATATTTCTTCATGACCTACAAGTTTGACTATACATTTATTGCAGTTCGAATTATACTGTATGGTTCTTGGATGCGCATGCGCAGAAAATGAAAGAAATATAGTATCCAGAACAATACAGTTACCTTGTACACGGTGTACTTGTGTGGTTGGAATCCATCTTTGTTCGACTCAAGAGAAGTTACAAGATTGTATGAGGGGTAGCTAACGATGACGAGGAAAAGCGAATATCTTGGGGATTTACATCATTACTTGAACATTTTAAAGGTGAGTGTTAATTACAGTATGTTATTGTTTATGAATGGCCCACCAATTTAGGCATATGAGCACAATGTATAATTGTATACGTCACTTACATAAGATGATTTTGGAGCAGTTATTGGTCACAACAACAATAAAATAATATGGTTGGAGTAACCACAAAATCTTATTTGTCATAGTTGAAATTGGGTCAGCAATACTATGTGTTGCAAATACATTTCTCGCTAATCGTCCAGTGCCATTATGACAACACACATGGTTAGGTACATTGTCATAATTACAATTATAAAATTCCTGTTTCAAGTTAAATTAGCAAGATGTTTTGTTAGCATTATAGCTAAGTATACAACAATACATAGCTGAATTACCAATGGAGGAATTATGTCTGACCATAATATATTGCAATAACTGTATACATTATTAGAAATTGACCTAGGGTACCATACAGTACTGTTGTGGTAACTATATATATATAGTTATGTCGTATTGTCATTATTACTGTATGTATTGTATAGTTACCACAACAATACTGTATGGTACCCTAGGTCAATTTCTAACAATGTATATAGTTGTTGGCCAGACATAATTCACTCATTGGTAATTCAATATGCATTGTTATAAAATTAGCTATAATGCTAACAAAACATCTTGCTAATTTAACTTGCAACAGGAATTTTACCATAAAATATTGTTCATAGTAGTCTATTGTAATTATGACAATACACCTAACCATGTGTATTGTCATAATGTCGGTGTACCAACAAAACAGCGACGCAAAAACGGCAACGCACAAAACAGCGACGGGTTAAAATAGCGGAAGAAAACCGCGACGAATAAGCAGCGACGCACAAAACCGCGACGCGTAAAAACAGCGACGCGCAAAAATAGTTGCAGACAAACCCGACAAAACAGAGACCTAAGACCCTTTTATGCATGGCGAATCTGACGCGCGGCAAGAAGGCTGCAGAAGCCGTTGATTCTGTAAATCAATGGAAGCAAATATGTGCTTTTATATACCCGCGGTGATATTTTCTGCCGCCGCGATCAGAAAACTATGTCGTCGTGTTCTACAGATCGCGAGCGACGAAAATCCACGCGACACGTTTCAACTACGTTGATTTCAATGGCTATGTTTATAGACACACCTGGCTTGGATTTTGCAGCGAAAGTAGTACCAGGCATTCTTGTTAAGACAAGCAAAAAAAATCGGATTAATGTTCAGATGACTATAACAGCAGAAAAGTCAAGACAAATCAGCCAATAGAACAGTGGTTCTCTCAATCTTTTGTTCGCGGCACAATGCTATTTGTATTGCGTTCCCGCGGAACACTAACGTACGAGTTGGCAACGATGCGGGAATCTCGGATTCTTTTCTTTAAACATAAACTCCATTTGCACTACAAGTTAAGATTTTATTAATTCTCCACGTGGAATAATATTACTAACGCAAACCATCATACTCCAACCGTTTATATCCCATTCTTGGGAGGTGACACGATTTGAAAATGTGCACTCAAATATGTTATTGTAAGACGTAAACAAACTAATAATTTCCATGCGAAATAAATTTGTTTAATCTCATGAATATTTTTTCTTGTTTCTTTTTTAAAATAAATCTGGAATTAAATTATTTGGATTGCTTTTATTTAGTAAAATCACGGTCTCAAACTTTTCGCCGCACACGGAGTGAATCTCATGATACAATATAGTATGCTACGGTACGCCAGTTTAGAAGCACTGGAACAGAGGTACGTACTGCATCTGCATGGATCCCAGAATTTGTGGAATTTGATGTAAAACAAATATCACTAGTTTCTCCGTCAGTCTGTCTACAACTTCTAACTCAGGAACCAGGAGGGGAGTAGGATAGTCAGGGTATCAATTGATTTTTTCACCGTATTTTCTTCGTTGCAGGGGCATTTTGTTAGGTCAAGTATTTCGAGGGGATGCAATGGAATAAAATGAATTTTCATTTTTTTATCACAAGTAATAACAGCGGCGGGGGTTGGGGAGCTTTGAAGCACTTGACTATTTCTTGAGCCCAACTTCTACAAACTGTCATCTTTGATAACATTAAAGACAATTCTCACTTGTCTCGAAACTCCATTATTTACATCAAGGATGTCCTAATAGAGGATATGCGATATCGCCAGGAACGTCACAGCTTCGTCCCGCCTAGTTAGCTCACTTATTCCAATCAACAATAAAGTTTTCGGCTAACAAAGATGGCAGCAAGCTCTGTAGTTGTTTGCTAACCTACCAGGCGCGTCGCCTTCGTCGATGCTCATGTGTTTTTTAAGCTTCACTCTTTCGCTGGGCATAGCTATGAGCATATCCTCTATTAGATTTAGAACATCCTTGATTTACCAGGTGTATGCATAAGTAGTTTCCGGTTTACCTAAGAGATGGCGCCAGCGAAAAGTACGCAGCGTATTCATTTGACACATGCGACATTTTGCTCATCTAACAAATTACAAACATACACAAGTTGAGTCCTCCAAACACTAGCGTCTTTGTTTTATCGTTCAGTGATCATGTCAAAGTTTGTGCCTGAAAAAGAACATTTGCGGCACGCATTGCTTTTCTTATTTAATCAAAAGAAAAAGGCTGTTGAAAGTCATCGTGTGCTGGTAGAAACATATGGTGAACACGCTCCATCGATTAGAACATGTGAGACATGGTTTCGACAATTTAAAAGTGGTGATTTCAATGTGAAAGACAGTGCGCGCTCTGGTAGACCACAAAAGTGCGAAAACGAGCAATTGCAGGTGTTATTGGAGGATGACCCAACTCAAACTCAACAGCAATTGGCAAAAGCATTAAATGTGTCACAAGAAACAATCAGCAGACGTTTACGAGCAATGGGGAAGATCAATAAACTGGGTAAATGGGTCCCACACGATTTGAATGAACGTCAAATGGAAAATCGCAAAGTCACTTGTGAAATGCTGCTTCAACGCCACGAAAGAAAATCCTTTTTGTATCGAATTGTGACGGGTGACGAAAAATGGATTTATTTTGAAAACCCGAAGCGGAAAAAATCGTGGCTTTCACCTGGCGATGTCGGTCCTTCAACACCAATGCCAAATCGCTTCGGCAAGAAGACCATGCTTTGTTTGTGGTGGGACCAGAGTGGTATTGTGTATTATGAACTCTTGAAATCTGGCGAAACCGTTAATGCACAACGCTATGGCCAACAAATGATTAATTTAAATCACGCATTGATCGAAAGACGACCGGGATGGGCCCGAGGACACGGCAAACTGATTGTGTTACACGACAATGCGCCGTCCCGCACAGCAAAACCAGTGAAAAACACCTTGAAATCGCTTGGATGGCACATCCTTCCGCACCCGTCGTACTCCCCAGACCTGACGCCATCTGACTATCACCTCTTTGCATCAATGGGACACGCGCTCGCAGAGCAGCACTTCAGCAATTTCGAAGACGTTGGAAAATAGCTCGACGGATGGTTTGCCGCAAAAGACAAGCAGTTTTTCTGGCATGGTATGCATCATTTACCTGAAAGATGGGCGAAATGTGTAGAAGCCGATGGCCAATATTTTGAATAAAACAAAATTAATTTGCCTTGAAAATTACGTGTTTTCTTTACCACAAAACCCGGCAAAAACTTATGCATACACCTGGTACATCTACCTTTTATTTATAAGTTACCTTGGTAAT
The DNA here is from genome assembly GCA_022664845.1 of Lepisma saccharinum. Taxonomy (NCBI): domain Eukaryota; kingdom Metazoa; phylum Arthropoda; class Insecta; order Zygentoma; family Lepismatidae; genus Lepisma; species Lepisma saccharinum. The sequence goes on from JAGDQP010003100.1 coordinate 6,273, forward strand.
CCATTACCAAGAATTATTTACTATTATAGTTGTCATTACCCGCAACTATAACTCAGCACAATTGGACAGAATATAATCGTATAATTATGTGTTCATTGAAATATCTTGTTTCACAGACTTCAAAAAAAGACTGAAACGTGTATTTACAACATGGTAAAGGAAAGAATTAAGACAATAATCCGTATTAAAAGAAACACAAACTTTAGATATTATCAGTACCGGAAGGGATGTGGAAAAAGATGGATCACTTTGACAATAGGGTTGAGGAGAAGATTGCTTACTTTAGACACTGTAGTTATTTTACATTATGTCATGTATTTTATTCAAACTACTCTCGCCTGCTGTCAACAAATGTTTACAAGGGACACTCACGGAAGTATGTACTGCGAGAGTTAAGGAATTCTTTAGTCTATGATCTATTATTTAGTTTCTATTTAACTTATATTTATGGACTAGATAGGCACCCTTTACTATGCCTGCCATATGCAGCACCTAAGAGATGACATGGTTAAGTCACTGCCTCTCTGGTCCATAAATATAACTTAAATAAAAAGTAAAACAACTAAATGTTAGTTTCCATTCAACTTCCGCAGTACATACTTCTGTGACTGTGCTGACTTTAGTGACTATGGTGATGCAGCAGAGAACAGATGATCGTTAGAATTCGTTGATTGCATCCACTGAACATTTCAAATAAAGAATATGAACTACATTTTGTGAAGACAAGTACAGAACGCTGTAGAAGTTTTTTTCCCGATGAAATAGGAGTCAACCATTTAATAACAGATCTTTGTTGGAGACCGAAAGTACGTGTTCTACAGGTGCATTGACACTTTGACAGCTTAAATCTTAGCTTGATGCCAGATTTTTCGGAGCAGTTGTCAGCCACATGTACAAAGATAATGTTCTTTACTGTTGTTGATATAGAAGCTTCACAAGAGGAAGTAAATAATGTAGAAATAGTTGAACTTTGCAAATTTTACGACCTTTATCCTGGAAGTGTTAGACAACAAATTGAAGTTTTCCGTACAATCTCTAGCGAAAGATATCGATTTACCCTATGTTGATGTTGGAAGATATAAATAAATCACAGCCATATTCAATCCACTAGTGGATGAGGCCTCTCCCCATAGGGAGGAGTTGGTCTACTGCTCCCACGCTGACCAGACGGGTTGGGAGAGGACAGCCGAAGCTCTCACTGTGATCGCTACTGTCTTTTATTCACAGCAGCTCCCCAATTGTCCTCACGATGCTGGGTCAACACCGAAATTTTTGAGCCCCCACCGGGAATCGAACCCGGGACCGCTCGCATTGAAGTCGAGAGCGCTACCGACTAGGATACGCAGGAGCTCGTTGGAAGATATAAGAAGCAGTAAATGGCGAAACGAATTGTAGCCATTGAAGAATTAAAGTAATTGTAAATCTACGGATGAGAAGATCCTGGGAATTGAAGAACTAAAACAACGTTGGCTCAGGGGGTTTCTTAAACTGTCGGGTTGTTTATTCTCTAATTCCTGAACGTACAAGGAGTTCCTGGAGAATAATGAAAAATCGACTATGCTCTTCCATGATAAATAATTGGCCAGTGTCTAGTGTAATTCATTCGTGTGAATTCGACATTTTTCGACACATATCCAACGAAAAAAATTTTCACCATGTAGCTACAACAAGATCCCTACGACAAAAAACTATTTTAGTCCCCGATAGCATCCAAGTTAACGCCAAGTTTGTACTAGCCTTGTTTTCCCCTTGTAGTGGTAAACCTATAGTTTGTTTAAATGTTGTAGTAAATTTGGAATTACAAACTTGGCGCATCAAAGTTTGGTTTAATAAATTACAGTACATGCTCGAGTCGATGACATATTGCTTTCTTGAACTTCGTATTGCGTTTAATGAGAGAAAAGAATAATTATCTAAGTTGAATTGTGACGACTCATTCGGGAAATTAGTTTCGACCCGTGTTTTGACTCTTGGGCGTGTCTGCATAAAGAACACCGACAAGCTGCAACAGCCACGATTGGATGTGTAGTGTAGTGGAACAATTATGATGGAGCACAAGAGATGGCGCGCGGCATGGCGAGTTGCAGTAATTAGTTTTTTCAGTTATTTCTATAATTGTTAATAGTTTCTAAACAGAAAGTTTAAGGGGATATGAAGATAGAGGAGACTGAAATAGTTCTTTCTTAATGTTTATTCACTTACTTAGTGTTATTTCTCACTTTCAGGCAACGCATGTAGAAAGTTGTACACACCTGAATAACCCGACCGAGCTGGTCGCAGAAAATAGATTTACCAAACCAAAGCACAAATACAGTGCTCTGACATTCAGTTGTTGGTTCTTTTTAATTGATGCTTATCTCCCTCTGATTGAGAGGTTTCTCTATAGTTCAGTCTATCCCGCTAGAGGTGAACAGTGGAGTTCAGTAGTCTCGCCGATATTTAGAGGGAAATGTCTCCCCCCAGGGGGATCAGTACCTCTTCAAAACGATCTCTCTACAAACAAAGGGTCCCCGAGTGACCGTCCTCTCTCGCTAGAGTATACACACCCGGGTGTCTACCTGTCATTGAGAGGACATAGAGGACTACGGGGAGGTTATTCTCTTAAAGATTGTTATCTACCGTCCACGTCGGCAGGATTTCTGGATCTTACTTCGCTTCCGAAGCAGCACGTGTCCTTTCATCGTAGGACGTTGCTGGTACGTGATCCACTATGTTCCGCCATGGTTCTACTATAGTAATTCTTCTTACTCCTCCAATTGTAGCAGTTTCGAGCTCTTCGAGTGGTAGACTTCTCTACAAGTGTTGATGGCGTTCGACATTGACTACGTAACCGTCATAAAGGAACAACTAGCAGCTGATACTAAAGTGCACTCACTTATGTCTCGGAAAGCTACGGCGAAGACCCGGGTTCGATTTATGGCGGGGTGATGTTTTACTTTTCAAAATACTGTACAGTAACTTTTTCTCTTTTCGTATATACAGTACAATTGAAGCATTTTCAAATAGTATAAAAAAACACTAACCATTCGTTAGGTTAGATTTTTTAAACCCCGGCGTTCCAGTTAGCGATTCAACAGGAAAATCACTGTCAGTTTATCACTGTAAAGAAAATTCAAGGCATGTCGAAACTTGATTTAAATTAGCGTACTATCTGGGAAATTGGAAGCCAGTATGTCTGAGAAGTGGCGTCGACCTTAACAGTAAAGTACAGATCATTATGGTACTCTTGAGGTGACTCGCTTGTGAAAAATCGCGAATCAGCCTTCTTCATTGCTCTACTTTAGCACAGGATCAATAAGCTTTCGTAGTTTGGAATTAAAGTCTACATAAATGCCCTCTTCCTAGAAACGGTTTTAGTAACATTAAGAAACTAGTAAACTGTACTTCATCCAACAGAAGAACCCCAGGATTAATCGGTAGCGTGACGGGCAGCAAACAAATCTGAAGATTGTGAGTTGGAATCGCAATGCAGACCGGAATATTTTCTCGCTAGGGGATCGATGTTGGTCTACCAACGTTTTTTAAAACACAAGGTTTGTTGCAAGTTTGCCCTGAAAACTTTATAGGAAATTTGGCATTGGTCAAGAAGCAAGATTGTAACAAGTTTGCAGCCTTGCAATGCCAATATTGGTGCAAACTTGCTGCAACTTTCCTGTGCTATCTGTGTAAGTTGGGAAGGAAGAGTAAGCGAGAGGGGAGAGAGAAAATTTGTGTATGATGAATAAAGTGTATAAATGGTAAACTGTAATAAATAGGTAATGTATGTATATATTTGTTCCGAGGTGATGAGTAAGAAATCATGAGGGGGACTCCGTCATAGACATATGGGGAGGGGAATTCTGTTCTTAGGATGGGCACCACAATGAAATTGTAGTTTTTTAAAAATGTTTTTTATGGGAATTATTGAATAGAAATACATTTATTACTTTCTAATTGAGAGTAAATTCCGGTTCCAGAAAGTACAATACTTTTTAGTTTAAAAGTACGGGCTAAATATTTCCTGTTCGGTGTAGCAAAATGATTCGTCTATTTTATTCTTGTATCCAGCTTCTTTTCAAAAATAGCGTTTGTTGTCTGTCTCCGAGTTTCTCTGTGGTATTCAAATATGAATTATCTGTAGGATTCGAATTTGAGCTGTTGACAAGCGAGGCTTTTTGCAATTTTTCTTTGCGAACGCGCGTAACTTCAGTAAAAGAGTCGACTGAAAGAATTGCATTTGCGCGGTAGATTTTTGCGCACAGTATTGATAACCAAACAGAAGCGGGATGATTTCCGTTCTGTATTCCAATACAAGTATGGCCGACGGTCGAAAGTGGTGATTCCCTCTGTGCTGTAATACGATGTAAATATTGCTGGTATTCGTGTGCAATTACTTAATTAACTATTGAAGCTAATAGTAAAGCTTCCAAGGTTTGTTTTATGGCTGTGCAACTATTGGTTTATACGTGTGTGGCCGAGGGCACGAAAGAACTCTGCAGCTGGAATTGTGTACGTGCACAAAATCATTTAGAAAATTATTTGAGTGTAAGAAGGTGAAATGAGGTAAGAATTACGATTTTGGCAGTTTTTTTACCCTTAAATTTGTGTATATACTATACTAGTCAGGTTTCTGAAAACAGAATTGAATCTCACTTTTGCGAACTGGCATGAATGTTGTACTCTGTTATTGATGGAATTCATATTTGACACTGACAGCCTTGAAGATTATAACAGCTGGAAAGCGGAATGTAGCACTCGACTAGGTTTATGTAAACAAACGGGCGAGGTCGTAGTTTGTGTTTAAAGCAATATTGAATGATGCGACTGTATGATAAAACTTCGGAATAGACTGTTTCTGTTGAGTACAAACAAAAATGCACCAGAATTCCTTGCATAATGTTCGGATTTTAAAAAGCATTAAAAATCCAACCAAAATTGTCAGAATAATAATTTTACTGCTTGATGATTTGATACGGGTCAGAAAGTGCAACTTCTATGTCGTATTTGGACATTCAGTGTTTCGTATTTTCAGGTCATCGCGTCGTGTTTCTTGCTAATGTTTCTTAAAAAGAGAAATTATGATACAAAAAGCCTGCTCACGAACGCGTTCCTACTATAAACCCAATGCAGGCTGGCCATTTCAATCTTATTTCAGAGTTGTTTTATTGGCCGAAGAGATGTTTTTTTTTTTTTTGCGTGAAGGAGGAGGTCTGCTCTATTGTAAGGACGTCATTTTTCGGGGCATTACTGTGATAGTGACGGACCAATTTTAAAATCACTAAAACCAAACCAAAAACACTTAAAACACACATTACGTGTTAACGGGAGGCAAGCGGTTTACGATATTGTTTTCTTGCACTTTTCGTAGATTATCTTAAATTAGTGACCATACGAACGTGGACGTTAGGTGCGATCATGTATCTTTATATGTTCACATTTATTATTAATAATTCCTTTTTTGCATTTGTCGTAAATTATCTTAAATTAATGAACATATGAACGTGGAGGTTAGGTGCGGTCATGTATCTTTACAAAATATATTTTGACACATATTCACACTTACCTTCAGCACACAGGCGTATTAACTCTCTCAATTTGCATTAGACAGTCGTGTACAATTGTTTGGGTCCGTTTCCTTTCCTTACGTAAATACTCTGCTAAATAACCTTAAAAATGCACTTTACCTCGTCATTTCTATACGATTCAATAACACTAACGCAAGAAATGTCATAACCATCACAAAGACGCGCCATTTCGACACTGACTTACCGCCTTCCACATGACAACAACTGTAACTCTACGCAAAATAGTTCCTTCCGCCACAACGTGCAGTGCGTCCTAAAACATCTTAAAAAACACACTACAACAATATTATTGTTCACTTATAATGTTACCCACATTACTATTTTGCTCCCAATTACTCACAAACGTCACACAATTATCTCAATTCATCCTGTAAATTTCTAAAAATTGGTCCGTCACTACTATAGTTAACCCTTTTTCGGTACCTGTAAGTTTTTATTCTATTGTTTTGTTTCTGATTCTATGCTTCGTTTGGTGAGGTTAGGTTGGACTACATCCAGTATGAAAAAAAAGTTAGAATGCGAGAGCGACGCAGTGCCTACAGACGACTGGAGCAGCTCAATTCTGTTCGAAGTTCATTCGAATAGTATTTATAAATGCCCTATTCCAGATTAGGGTAAAGCATGGCCCTTGTACTGGAACGTGTTTATTCCATTTCATAGTTTTATTTCGGCTATACTTAAGGAAACGTACTCCAAGGTGTGCCATTGAACCTTTGTACGCTATGTACAATGGGCAAACTGGCTTTGCAAGTCTTTAGAATATATAATGCTGTAATGAACCAAAAGGTTATCAACTTACTTATGAACAGTGTACAAGGATACTTTCTTAGTAGAAGCTCCGTATGGAACGCGTCTCCTCCAACATTATCTTTACTTATTTTTTTTTTAGTGTCTGCGTCTGAGACAGCACGTTCCGAATTGTATTCAAGCACGCAGACAGGAAACGATTACATGTTAACCTTTCGCACAACAAACTGGTAGATATCAACTCTTCATCGGCCCGGCCTTGCAATACTTTACCGTGTCTACGCTAAACTAGTTTTGTTCCGGAATACAATCTTCTACAGGGATTCTTGTACATAATGGACATACATGGTTATCCTAGTCATCGCCTATGGCGTGGCTTAATATCTTTTGAGTGTGTGTCATAGTGAGTTACTGTTGATATTGTCTCAGTTGATACCAGTCCATCTGAAAGCTGAGGACGATTGATTACTCCTGAATGTAGGGTGAAGTACGTTCATTTCGATTTTTTGAACGAATCATATAGACTATTAACAAAATCATAATAGGTTCTCTGTAGTATTAAAAAACAAATGCAGGCACAACTGAGTAAGGCTCTCAACGTAACTAGGTTGTATTGAAATTACTAGGAAAGATCGAATCTAATCAACGAATAAATTAACGCATCCGAAGGTTTTCTTTCATATTTCTCAAACTTACTATGTTTTTTGCCTTCTGACAGTCGTCGTAGTCAATGACTTCCTTTCAAATTCATATCAGAAAGCTGTTCAATTGTGAAATAAAGATGACATTGCACAAGCTCTGCTAAGAAATAAAAAAACTTATACTCGGATGCAGGAAATTAAGTCAATCAACTCATTCAAATAAATAATTAGACCTATCCGTCTATACAGGGTGTTTATAAAGTGATGGACGTATTTCTCAGATTGAAACACGAAAAACTGCTGCTTTGAAGGAATGTTGTAACATGGCGTAGCTTTGGAGGTTGGTCTGGTATTATTTCAAATAGTGGAATATCTTGACAAGTAAAGAAGTAAGGCGTGGTGTTGTCTTTAAAAGTCACAATCGCAGTTTTACCCAAAGGTTGTGTTGAGGGGGAGCGAACTTTACGATTATATTAATTCCTATCGTAAAAATTTTATTGCCATGTAATTGACATGGTGTGTTAGCCAGAAAACATTCTAAGCTGAATACTTCAAGGGTAAACGTAGCTACCTCTATCTTAAGTAAGTAAGTACATTTATTGGTACATCTTCAGTTGTGTTTTTCTAAGCCGACGTGTACATTTGTATACCTCTAACTCTAAAACCATGCATTATACGAAATTTCTTGAAAGGAACATTTTTCTTGGTGTGGTGCGAGTAATCAGCTTTCTAATTTCGGTCGTACCTTTTATTTTGACTCTTTATATTAATGAAATTTAAGATTTCTTTTGGGATAAGTACTTTATAACACGATGTGCTATGTAATTTTTCAATTATTTTCTAGTTGCCCAAAGTCTCAGATGCAGAATTTGAACGGGAAGAGGGTGAGCAGCCAAAGGATGCAGCAGGAAGTGCCTCATCCCCAACATGAAGAGATCATCAAATACATTTATGACTGTAAGTTTCAGGATTATCATATCTCTCTGGATTTGTTACTGTAGTTATCAGAACTTACACCAAATGTCTACTGTATCAGATCCGTACATTCGTCCAATTTGAACTCGGCCAGGCCCGATTTTCCCATCCACGCCGTCTGGTTCGACCTGAGCCAGAAAATGAAGCCCGCTCGGCCTGATGAAATCAGAATAGTAGGTGCAGAACCTAATCACCTACTTTTTCGGACAGGTTGAACCGATTTTTGGCCGGGCTCAGATAAGGCACGAATGTAGGTTGGCAGACTTTCTGGTATTATTATCACTGTTTGCAGCTATACTTCAATATATATCAGTCTGAACTTAAGATGATGTGTTATCTTCATATATAGAAATAGCGGAATACATAACTAAGGCACAGATTGTTATGATATCATATTTTCACAAGGGCTAGTTTTCTGTTCGTTAAGTTAATTAAAGCACGTTTGTTGGTGTTTCGAAATCAATAATACTGTATTTATTAGTCATATAAATCCATATTTCTACTACATTTTCGGTTTAGGGCATATTATGGCTCAAAAGTGTGGAATAAAAGCATATTTTGTATTCAACACAGTGCTTACAGTGTTTAAAAAGAAATTTCTGGCTTGTTTGGCTTTGAAAAAAAAAAGTTTGTATGGGCCATTCTAGTAATTTTTGACTTCGGTCCGTCACGTTCTAATTAAAATACACAATCACAAACATCCATGCCCAGCCGGGCGGGACCTTCGAGTCGCTGGCTTAGCGTCCTAACTCACACGCCTACCAGGTCGGCCGTGGCTTGTTTTGCAAACTTATCTAAACGGTGGATTTTTTTACCGGGGTCAGGCGAGGTAAATAGGATCGGTATATTTTGCTTTTTTTGAAAAGTGCTTATATGAAAATAATGTTGAATAGATAGAATATTGAAAGTTTACCATAACTAGGAACTGTGTTTTAACTTTAATTGGCATGTAAATTAATATGGTAATGATAACTCCTATTTTGGCAAAGAAGTATGTGATGCGAAGTGTCGCGATCACTTTTATCCCGGATTCGAGGTAAGTGTGAACATAGTATGGGGAAGTGTGATCACGACAGCACATTACAATATTTAGACATTAATAGCTGAGGAAATGTGATGAATTTGGATTGTTTACGTCGATTTATATCCACATGGGCACTTTACTACACTTCAAAAACGAAACAGCAGTCAAAGCCGTGGAAAGATCCTGGTCCTTCACCTTCAAACAAGGGTGTGTGTGTGTGTGTGTCAAGTCTGCTGGAAAGATACGACATTTTTGTGGGGTGATTGCAAAAGGTATCCTTCTCATTGACTGCCTTCCGGGAGGTAAAATCGATACTGGTGAATACCATAAAAAAAAACCTCGCCTCCATACAAGTGTCATTGTAATGGCAAGAATCAATGTGTTGGATAATGATTTGATGCCACATCCACCATACTCGCCAGATTTGGCTCTACCAGACTTCCATGTCTTCTCGAAGTTGAAAGAATATTTTACCTGACCAAGTTTCTTCAAACGAAGAACCTTAAGCGTTAGTGGAGTAGTATTTTTGCAGGCCTAGAGAAATCTGTGTTCCAGAATGACATAAAGGCTTTGAAACATTATTTAACCAAGTGTATTACTGTAAAGAGAGACTACGTAGAAAGATAACCACAATTTCCCGTAGATGTGCTCATGTCTTGTATTTCATTCCGAGAACTTTTCGAATGACCCTCGTATATATTCGTGAAATACATTCATTACCTCGCTTGAGCTTAAGCGAGAACCCCACTTGGTCATAGATTTTAGGTTTTCATCAAGTTCCTGTTCTTCAGTTAATGGAGTGTCCGCTGATCTCCCTCCGCCACTACAATAACTAGCTACCAACCTACCCTTAGTGTCAGTTTTTCTTACAGGCCTACTCTTCCATCCTATTGCATATGAAATTAGTGTGGAAAATTGAATATTGAACCTTCTTGACACTTCACGACTTAGAACACCTTTTTGCGCTTGAGTTACTGCAATGTTCAAAGTCTCCACCGTGTATAGGCCTCCGAAACTTTGTTAGTCTTTTTAATGTAGGCCCTTGGTCTGGCTCCTGTGTGTTAGCGAATGTGTACACCAAGAGGGAAACTTTGAGTGATCCAGTCAAGAGTATTTTTCACTTGTAATGCGTGATCACACTTTCCCAGACCTGTGAACTAGAGAGGTAAGTATATATAGGGATATAAGTCACAAACAACATACACTATAATGATGGATTTGTGCTCATGAGAAAGCCTTAACTTTAGGCTACGAAACGAGGTAATTGCCATTTCTCTCGGGATTAAACTCATTGTGTTATTGAAATTTGAACTTGGTGTTGTCCAATTTTGATTTCAAATTAATTTTCTTCCGTTATTGAAAAAAAATGCATTATCTGAAAACTATTACTTGTATGGAGCTTATATTAGTAAAGAATATCCTTTGTGGTGCTACCAAACTACCAACAATAGTTTCAGATTTTTATCACATCTCAGCAAATTTTTAAGGCCCCTGATCGTACTTACCCCGTATCACACTTAACCTCGCTTGACCCTACTTTAAAAAAAATAAAGAATGAAATTGTTTTCAGTTCGTTCTTTTTATTGTTGTCCGCAATTCGGCCTAAAGATTGATAGGCTATTGTTGTTTATTCCTTACCGTTAGCTGTTCTTCCCCTCCCCTCTCCCTTTTATACACGACAACCAGACAGCATGTATAAATGAAAATGTATGTAATATAGTTTGTTTTTTGATTCTGTTTGATACATTTTTTAAAGGTTAAGTCATTTCAAATGCTACATACATCCTATTGGTCATATTTTCAGTTTTTAAGGTTATATTTTACTAATTTTAAGGACATAAATTACAGACGATTTTGGGTTATAAAAATCAGAACCGTACTGATAACTTGACTCATAAGGCAATGTCAAATATATGTACAGAAAACAGATAATACATTACAGTTTCGATACTCTTATCAGCGTCTTCCTCACTAACTAAACGTCTGAAAAAGACGCTGATAGAATGTCAAAACTAGAACGTATTATCTATTTTTTTATATTTATTTTTAAGTGGTCTTGCCTTATCATCGAAGCTGTCTATTTTAGTAATATGAGTACAAGGTCTAAATTTCGTTCTTATCACGTTTCGGATCTCTACATTGCACCCCCCCCCCTCCTTTCTGCTAGCCAATGTAGTGCGATCTCTCTGATATCAGGAGTAAAACATGTCATATTTGCAAAGCTATTGAAGATCCTGTATTTCCCAACTTACAGTAATAAGTTAGAAATTATCAACAGCGCTAGGTTTCTCCTTTTTGTAACATGTTTTCTTAAATTACAGTAAGAAATTTAGCAGCAAATGCATCTCTCATCGTAATTGACCATAAAATAACTCCAGGTATGTTTGTAATTGTATATCAAGTACGAAATCTGAATGGATATAAAATTATTAGCTTTGAGGATGGGGGATAAATAAATAAATAAAAAGAATAGTCCCGAGTTTATAACTCACAAATGCGATGACACATCACGAGGCATATCTTTATCATTATAAATGAAAGTTTACAGTTGGAGACCAAACGAAACGTAAGTTTATGTATTGCGCCGTTATAATTAATAATTATAATTGTATTATCACCACTATTATTAATTTTGTTTACTACCAAAGTACTCACTCATTGGTACGGGTTGAGTAAAATACGTTAGGCAACACTAGTAGTCGTACTACTACTACTTGCGCTACAACTATACTGTTACTACCAATAGTACTACAGTGCAGGGTTGGCAGAAACCGTGTTTTTTTTTTAAACCACCAGGTTTAAAGAACCAGGTTTATTTGGTTTGAACCAGTTTTTTGGTTTAAATACTTTTTTTTTATTTATTTCTATTACATATGGATAGAAATAATTTGATTTTTGCTTAATGTCCTTATGCAGCAGCAGGGTTACGAAGGATGGAACCTACAGTTTAAAGTGAAATCCGAACCACTACTCGGGTTGCATCTGAGAGAAATTGTCCTCCACCTTGACTCCAACTCCGGGCGCAGTACGCCAAAAGAGACGTTTATCCAAATAATGAAATTTTAAAATTACAAATTTAGTATGTAGATATCATTTAAGAAAATTAAAAAAAATATCCAATCTAAGCTAATGTTGCTGTGATAAGCTACGGACGCAGTCAGGTACGTACCCAGAAATTTATTTCCCGTGAAGGGGAGGGTCCAGAGCTTTCGCGAGGGTCCAATTTCCGTATGAGTGTAAATTTTATAGAAAATATCGCGTAAAATTGTAGCAGATTTACAAAAATATCGGAATTTCGGAGGGGTCCTGACCTCTAGGACCTACCCCTCTGTGTACGTCACTGGGTGCAGTCGATAATTTTTGCCGACTTCTATCAATATATTTAAGCAAAGTTAACTTTGACTTCTCTATGGAACAACAGGCATTCAGGCGAGCAGAAAGATACAATTTCGTTTCGGTTTGTCTGTTTACGCTTAACGTCCTTATGTAACAGCAAGGTTATGAAGGAACAGACCTACTGCTTACAGTGACATCCGAACCACTACTCGTTTGCACTTCAGAGAAATTCTGTGGCTCCATCGAGAATCGAACCCCTAGCCCCATTGATTACTGGGCGAAAATGATATAAAATTGACGCAGATGGTTTAATATGTGGAATCGTCACCATAAATCTCACACTATTTGTGGCATTTTTAATTTTTTTTTGGTTTAAACCAACTTGTTTAAAAAAAAAATAAAACTTTGTTTAAATAATCCAAGTCCTTTTAAAACATTTAAATTTTTTATTCGCAACAATCCAAATTTAAATTTAAAAATCTAAACTATTTATTTATTTCTGCTTGTTGTTTTAACTTAAAAATGGGAACCATGTATTTATTTCATTGTTATAAGCAATAACATTACTGTTTGTATTAATTAGATCGCCGTGGCTTCCGGTGACTTAAAATACCTAAAGCTTCTGCGCTTGACCCAAGGAACAAGTTTGCAAAATTTGGTTGAACAATGCAAGCATGTAGATTTTAAATCGTGTTCCCATGTACAGACATTTGGTTTTTTATATATAGATTTAATAAATAATAATAATGATGATAATGTAAGCAGTAATGCACTCATCTTTTGATAGCCATCCATTGAACATTTTTTTTAACTGTCTTGAAAATTAGTTACTAGTTTTGAAGACGACAGAAATTTCCACACCTGAAAATGCAAAAAATAAGGTGCAATAGGGGAACATATAAATTATCTGAATTCTCGAGCGGGATTTCATTTGTTCAGTCGTCCCGGTGTCAGTTCGCCATGATTTTATTGCCATCTTTTTTATGATTGAACTGATCACTACGTTGCAGCGATTTATTTCCGATCCCCGCATTCTCTACTGTGTTATTTGTGATTATAGTGTGTGTTGATGTTTCTTGTTGTTTTCTGTGGACGTTCAGTTTTTAGAACCTGCCCCTCACACGAAGAGTTGTCAGCTGGATAATTACTAAAGAGTGCGGACATAATATCGAGAGATTCTCTCTTTCCAGAGACCTTAGCCTACAAGTAACGTCGTCACGTAGACAGCAGTGCTTAAATGTAGATAGCAGTGCTGGAGTCTAGAGGGAAGGGGGAACGCAGGGATCACCGTTCCCTTACTAAACTAAAATGTGTGTCTCCAGGATGATAAGCTCCCTCTCGGAAATGGAATACAGGAAATATCATTTGTTTATGCTTTCAAAGAGGCGGTTAAATAGCCATTTGTCACCTCGTGTAATTTTTTGAGCGCTAAAAGCACCTTAAAATATGCGAACTTGTTAATCCACATGAAGCAGACAGTTCGCGAATCGTCAGCAGTCATTGGTGGGAAACTTCTATCCCATCAACTCATTTGTACAGAGATGTCAAAAGAACGTCGAGCCCTGAATCGTTCCTGTGGAAAATATGCAAGACACATTCACCTCAGTCACACCAGGCAAATGCCGGGATGGTACCTTCAACATAGGCCCTGGCCGATACCTTCCCGAATCCTTTGCCCTCCCCTATTCCGGCCTGAGCCTTGGATGCCGAAAGGCCATCAATAAAATTCAATTCACCTCGCCGCTCAAACATATACCAATGCTAGAAAGTGGCTAGAAATCATCCCTTCGTGTTTATGGAAACGCTAGAACAAGTCAAGAAAAATCTGAATGATGCTTTAAATTTTGATTTGTAAGTCCTAACACTTGAAAAATTAAATTAGGAATACTGTTATTTATAAAGTATGAATATATCTCGCTGGAAATTGGAAGTAATCATTTTTTTTTTTTTTTTTTTGCAATCCGCTGTTTCCAAGGGAAAAATTGTCTCCATTCTCGAATTGAAAAATTGTCTCAATTCACAGTACTCATCGGGAAAACTTTTCGGCTTTCCCCAAGTAAAATATTTCCATTTCCAGCACTGGTAGGTAGTGAATACAGAAATATTGTAATTTAGAGTAAGTATGGTAGAATGGACTGAAGAATAAGCATTAATGAATGACGTCCATTAGGAGGCGTGACGTGCGATGAATGATGAGCCACCGCCACTAAAAGCTACTTTCCATATTGTTCGGTTATGTGCTGGTACCCTGCTTGAGTGTCATGATCTTCATTGTTGCTTCTGACGAATCTAGTGATTATATTGTTTTTCTTAAGTTAATATTGGTTGTGGAAATTATATATATATATATATATATATTTCATTTTAAATATGTAGTTTCTCCTTCCATCAGTGCTCCTTTTTCTGATATATTATTTCTTTCCTCTTCGTAGCATGGAATAAAGTATTCAAGGAAGTGGAGAACTCCAATCAGAATGGGGCTGAGAGTAGTAAAGGTAGGTTGGAATATTTCATTTTTAAAACTTTATGTAGCTAATTTAAGGTTAATGTAAAGCAAAGATCTCCAACAAAAGATGGCATCACTGTCTTCGAAGATGTCTAATGTATTTTCACTGTTACACGAAATTTCCTTGCTGCTCCTACAAATTCAATCCTAGAGAGTTCAAACTTTCAGGGAAGAAAGTTCATAACCAATTCAAGAGCATGATCGATGCCGATTTTTTATTTTCTTTTTTGTTCATTGTTGAAAGAGCTTCATTGTTATAGGTTTTGATTTCTAGACTTGAATTTGTAGGATCAGCATTGAAATTTTGTGTAACAGTGAAAATACATTAGAATTATACGGAAATAGTGCTGCCGTCTTTTGTTGGAGATCGTTGCATTAGAGTATCCTTAAATAAAGATTTTTTTTTTTTTTTTTTTTTTTTTTTTGCGTATGGCCTATTTATAACTTATTTATACTACTTACTGTTCCGTTGTTGCTTGTAGTCCCAGTGCTAAGTATTAGCATTACAAGAAACAACATAACAGTAAATAATCTACATACAGTTATGTTAGTAAATATTTTTTCTTGCATACATATTTCGAAATACTTGTCTTAAACTGGTTTTAATCATTACGCAATCATTTATCTAGTAGTACCGTGTTTGTGGGTTGTGTACTTGACATGAAACATTGTTTTCGTGATATTGTTGATTAAGTAAACACATGGTTCTTATTGTTTGTATGCTGAGAACAAATTTGAATATTTATTTATGGCATCTAAGGCTCAGGCCGGGATAGAGGAGGGGAAATGGTTCTTCGAGGTGTGGGCCAGGGCTTATGTTGAAGGTGCCACCCCGGCATTTGTGTGGTGTTACTGAGGAAAAGCCATTCCGGATGGTTGACCGCTGGGATCGAACCCACAACCTACATGCTAAAAGCGAAATGTGGGTTTTACACAAATATAGTGTAATCTGTGAAGATACATATTTTGTTTGTATAAAGGTAAGCAAGAAATTTCTGTCGCTTTTTCACCCACCAACTTTGAACATCGATATGTCACCTAAGACGTACCTGGAAGATCAAAAATAGTGCCCATCAGCTTCGACGACCTTCTGCCAACGTTCTGGAAGGCCATGGATTCCATCGCGATAGAACTTGGTGGGCCGTGAAGCGAAGAAGGTATCAAGTGCATTTTGCACCTCTACTACGGATTTGAACTGGCGTCCTCTAAGGTGATTGTCCAAGGAATGGTACAGGTGAAAATCGGACGGTGCAATGTCCGGGAAGTATGGCGGATGCAATAGTGTTTCCTATCCAAGTCGTAGAATGGTGTCCGGGTCATCCTAGCCACGTGGGGCTTAGCGTTGTCCTGTAACAGGAGGACCCCTTTGCGATTCTGAAGTGCTGGCTCCAGAGTTTTGAGTTTTTCTTGAACACGGCTCAACTGTTGACAGTACACAGTTGCATTGATTCTCTGACCAGCTGGTAGCAGTTCCCAATGCACGATGGCGCGAGCAGTTCACCAAACACACAGGAGGACCTTCTTCTGGTGCAGTGCTGGTTTCGGCTGTTTTGGAACCGGTTCATGGGATGCTAACCAATTATGACTGCGCCGTGGAGCTTCGTACAGGACCCACTTCTCATCACATGTCAACACCCTGTCCAGAAATGGCTCCTTCCTCAGACGGGACAGCAAAGAAACACGCTACTCGCGTTGCCTTCTGGCCCGGAGTCAAATCATGTGGGACCCATCGACCCAACTTGTAGTGCTTCCCAAGTTGCTGGAGATGCTGCCGAATGGTTTCTCCACTCACACTGAATTGTAGTCCCAGTTCCGCACATGTCTGGCCACTGTTCGCTTCAATTGCTGCCTGAAGATCTTCATTTGGTACCTGTGTTGGACTTCCTGCACGTGGTGCGTCTTCGAGTGTTTCGTCACCGTCCTTAAACGTGGTAAACCACCGCTGCACTGTCCGCGTAGTCACGACACCCTCACCAAAGGCCTGGCATATCTTCCGCCCCGCTGCAGCTGCGTTTGACCCCAGTTTGAACTCGTACAGCATACACGCCCTTATGACGCTCTGTGGAGGTCGCATGTTCACGGTGTAACTGAACTGCCACAACCAGGTAGTATGTTGACTATACCTACACCAACAACTGACCTTCGCCTGATCTCCATTCGCGTTCAACTCGGCGTGAGGGCCAATTGAACACAGACCTCCACAAAAAGCGACAAAACTTTCTTGGTTCCCTTTATAGAAATTGTAATATGCCACACATCTAATGTCGCAAGTCAGAGAAGGTGAAAAAGAAAACGAAAACAATCATTCTTTAGAGTACTTTTTCTTTGTTTTTCTCGGCGTGCTCCGTGCATGTTAAACTATCGAACTCCGTCGATATATAGTGTTTGGAATGCAGTATGTGGACCCTGACAGTACTAGCAAACCCAGTCAAATGATCGACCATAAGTTTCAGGGCACTCGAAAGAGTAAATTAATAGAATACGCCCCTCGTACATTTAACAAAAAGTTGCAGTGGGAAACCTGGAATAGTCAGGGAAATCTATAATTTATGAGGGAAATTTATGAGATGGACCTATCCATAGTTGGTAAGAGCACTGCCACGGTAAGTTAAAGTCTTCTATTTTAAATTAATTATCTTTTTTTTTTCACTTGTGAAATAGTAATAATAATGTACAAGATACCTGGACTGGGTAGTGGTGGGATTTATAAAAATGTTAAGTGTGTTCCACTATACGAAGAACTCAGGGAATTTGGGGGAAATTATCATGGAGAACCTGGAAAACTCAGGGAATTTCAAGTCACAAAATTAGGAGACATCATGAAGTTGTAACTGTGAGTAAGGCTTGAGATAGAGGGCGATAATCGCTTCCGCAGAAGTGACTATTTTCGGATAAGTGAACGAGTACAACTAATATTCAGGGTGTTTTTGAAGACAGCACGGTATGTTTGGGTAAGCTTACCTTAGGCTTCGTAAAGGAGTGAATGCAGCCCAGGCAGTATTTGGAAAGTTAGAGCACAGTTTTTCCATATGACCAAGAAAGTGAAGAAAACTGCCAACACGCATCCTCTCTCATCCATCCTTCAGTTCTCTCCCAGCTTCCTTTTCGCCATACCATTCAGCAAACCAAACGCCTTTGCTGAGTTGGGGCAATGTGCACGTCATAAGCAAGGTAATTTATTCCAAATGATGTACTTCCATATCTCGGTGCCAGTTTGCTTTCAATAAACCACTTTCAGTCAACGTTTCATCACATATCATACATCCGTGGGAAAGACGAAAATCATGAAAAGGAGTCGCTCCTTTTAAAATTGAAGGAATCAGAAATTTAATAATTGTTTTAGTTATCCCTCCCGGCCGAACCGCACCTTGTGTGATGTTCAGCTTTTTTTTTTTAAAAAAAAAGAAAAAACAAAAGGTTCGGCCTCCTAATTTGTGGTAACATTCGAGAGGGAAAGATTTACCAACACGTTTACAATTGCATTGAGCCTTGGACGAATTACAAGTGACTACGTTTCTTGTTTCTGAAGGCCTGAGAATTATTTGCTTCGTTTCTATTTTTCGTTTTTTTAACCTAACAAAAGAAAGGTTACATGTATTATCAGGGTGTATCACCCTGAAAAACCTGGAATACTCAGGGATTTTTACAAATCTGGAAAACTCAGGGAAATCTATAATTTATGAGGGAAACTCAGGGAAATGTATGAGGCGGAACTGCCCACAGTTGGTAAGAGCACTGCCCCGGTAAGGCGGAGGTCGGGTTCGATTCCCCCTGCTTACTGGATTTTTTGAATGTGTTAAAATCCTCCATTTTAAAGATATAATATTATTTTTTTCACTTATGAAATACCAATAATGTACAATATGCTTGAACTGGGTAGTGGCGGGATTAAAAGAAATGTCATTGCGTATTATTTACATGTTTCACTATACTAAGAACTCAGGGAAATTGGAAAAGAATTATTATGGAAACCTCAGGGATTATCGAATCACAAAATTAGTAGGCATTATGATTATATATTTGCTCTTCAACTCATGTAAATAAAAAAAAGGTCGCAATGGACTTTTTCTATAAAAGAAGTGAAATCCATCTTTACGGAAGGGCTAGTTGTTGGCTTTTATCAGATTCAAAAATGTTTGCTGATCACGGAAAATGATGGTAGATAGTCCCACCATCTCCTTTTATCACATGGGTAAGCACATACCTTTCTAAAATTGGAAATAAGTCGCAGTTTGTTAGATAATCACTGTAGTACCGTAATTTTTACCGCGAAATCTTGTTGCCGGTTGACCGGGAACGTAGGCTCTACGGCCCGTACGCCCGCATAATCCCTCTCACCCAATTAATACCGGTATGTCCATACCATTACTGATTAGACTAATCATCATCAACCTATTCAGCCGTTTTCTATCCATTGTTGGATGAAGGCCTCCCCCCTTTCTTTGCACATATCTCGGTCTGCTGCTATCCTCATCCTCGATTTCGTCTACCCATCTTCCATGTAGTAATCCTCTACCTTTGTATAAGCGCGAATTCATTCATTTGTCTTCCTGTCCCTCCTAGTAATTCCTAGCATGCATCGCTCCTTCGCTCTTTGTGTGACTCTTTGAGTTGTTTGCGCATTCAATGTCCAAGTTTCACAGCTGTACATCATCGCAGGTAAGACACATTGATTATAATGCAATATCCCGCTGGAACACCTTCCCGAATTATGTTTCCTCCCCTATCCCTGCCTGAGCCTTAGATGCCCAAAGGCTATAAATAGATTCAAATTCAAACAATATGAAAAGTGAGTGGTTAGTCCGAGTGTCGTATATCTAAAATACACCTAAATGCCCTTGTTAACTGTACAATGTAGTTTCCGTATTATGGCATTAATTAACATGTAATTAAAAGACAATTTTCTTGCAGTGTATAAAATTACCAAATCGACAAAAAATATTTAAAATTTTAGGAGCTGAGTCTTAATTTTGAGACATTCAGTTATATGGTTTACTAATTATTTTATTATGGATTTGAAGTAAAAGAAGAAATAATATATTAATTCCTTAGATGTCTTTTAGATTCCTTAATTTTATTTGATCATATTTTCTGGAAGCTCATGTGTCAGTAAAATTAAGGATTTTTTTTTTCAGAATAAAATTGTAAACACGAAAATGCTTTAAAATTAAAATGTACACGTGCCATAGCTTGAATTCTTTCAACAGCAGGTGTTCTGGGTACCAATGTTAGCGGTTTCTCGCTAACTGTATTTATTTTTATAGTCAACACATCAAGCCTGTTGAGTATCATGTTAATTTTAGTTACTATAGCGTTCGTATTTATCTGTCAATTTGAATTATTTTTTTTATTAAAGACCTTTAGGCAACTTTAGTTCAGGCCGTATGGATGATAATGAGATGATTCCTGGAATAAAGAAAGTACGAGGAACCCCGGAGAAACCCACGCACACTGTTTGTCCACCACAAAGCCCACATGGCACGAGCAGGGTTTGAAGTATTAGCCTATCAAGTTTTGACCAGTAAATCGAGGGCTTACTTTATAAAGAAAGGTGGGAAATATAAATAGCGATACAGCAGGCATATTTGCAGAAAATTACAATTGTATTTTTTAATATTTAGCTCTGTTAAGTAAATTACAAAACAAATTTTATTTCTCTTTACAGGCGTCCCCCACGTGAGGTATTACCAGGGCCAAGGACCAAACCCACTGAAAGGTAGGCAAGTGTTTACCACAATTCTTAAGGTTTTTTTTTATATTTGTCTATAAATATATAGCTTGAATATACAA
>JAGDQP010003100.1:26955-97204 GCA_022664845.1 Lepisma saccharinum
TGTTTCGTTAAAATTGCTTCTGTAGTGAGTAGAATATATTTGTAATTGTATGACGAACAGGAATGAAATTTTGTTATAAACACAAGTACAGCTATGGTGAAAAGTTTTGTCGCAAATCTATAACTGACTTTTCTTATTTCAAAAATAAATATATTGAAACATTGTATAAATGTGCTTACTTACAGACATACGCACCACCACATGACGCAGTTTTGAGGAAAGTATTGGCCTGATATGTAGGTAAATAAGGACGATATTTGCAAAAATATACTTTTTGGTCGACAAAAAAATCTACCAAGTTGTATAGTTCCCTTGTTTTGTCTCGAAGAGTGATATTTTTGTAACACAATGGGAACTATTAATCGTAATTTTAATTTTCGTTAATAGATGTCACACACGGGAGCGGCATCTTCGCGAGTTTAGGAAATATTCTTTGAAGATATGCGACAACATTTTTGTCCACGGCTGTACCTTATTCTCTCAATGTGGCTCCGTCCTCTACCTCCCAAGATCTGCGTTCCCTATCATATCTACCTTTCTTCTCTTATTTCTATTAAAAGTTTCCTATTTGTATTTTTGAGATGATTCCTTGGTTGCTTTCTACAGTGAATGCTTTTGGCAACGCAGCGCAGTGCTTTTCGGCTTGAGCTCGCGCTTGACTCACTTGTCCCTGCCGGTAGCTTTCCCGTGACTTTGCCTCTCACGGTTTATTTCTGAATAGATTTTGTATGTCTTTACACGAATTTTAGATGTTCTAATAATGAAATTGGTTCTTTAATACGTCCGGCATGTTCAGATATGTGAATTAAATTATTTTATATCTATAACTCAACGGGTGGCCTAAAGTACCGGAGAACTACGAGCCGCGAGGGATGGGGTGAATCAAGCCTGAGCTACAGCCGGCAAACCGTGCGTTGCGTTGCCAAAAATAATCTTCCTAGATGCCATTTGGTCAGGTCATTGTATAGTCGCGGACAAAACTAAACGACCTTGAATCCTATACAGGAATCACAATGACGTCAGGGTCGTTTAGTTTTGTCTTGAACTATACACAGTTTGCGTAAATGTTTACTTCCTAATCCATTTATTGATCACTTTCCACGTTTTGGTGCCTTTTAAGGATTAATATGCACAATCTGTACGTCATAACTCATTTATATTATCATGTAGCTTGTGTTCTTGAACATTTTCGTGTGCCCATATAATGACTTTTCCAGTATGTTTTGGAGATAACTTACGGAACTAGTAGTGCTTTGAAGGTGTTTGAGGTGCCATTGCCTCTGCGAGAATAGTTTAGATAATCCAAATTACAGGGGTGTGTTCCGAGAGACGGGAGGAGAGATTTTTAACTCAGGAAATATTAGGCCTAGGAAGGTGGTTGACTCGTTCATGGAAAGGCCGTGCCGCAGTTTTTCCACAGGAACATTGATCATCCAGATAGGTGGTAGCATAAATGCACAGTTTCCCGGTTCAGTTGTTTTCTTTAATTTGTCGTATTGGCCGTCGTCACGACGGTAAATTATTGAGTATTGATACGGATTTTGGTTAGTGCCAAAGTACCAGTGCCAAGTGATGCATAAAGCAGGACTGGAGAAGCATAAAAAAATAATGTTTGTTTGTTTATGTGATAAACAAAGTTATGTTGGAAAACCTGGGATGACCGCAGCACTGAACTGAAAATCACAATTTTAACATACCACCAAAGTGTATTACGAATTTTTCAATGCGTATTGTTTAAAATTGCATAATATTCAATGCATTTAAAATTTAAATAACACACAGAATGCAAGAGGGATGGCGAAATTGGAAGAAAGGAAGTGGCGTTCTCTGCGACAGCAGAATCACGGTGAAGAATAAAGGGTTGATTTACAAAACGGTGGTTAGACCAGCAATGATGTACGGAGCAGAAACATGGCCAATAAAGGAAGCACTAGAAAAGATATTAGATGTCACCGAAATGAGAATGCTACGCTGGATGTGTTAGATAACAAGAGAGAGAGTGAGAAATGTGAGAGTAAGAGGTACAACCAAAGCTGTAGAGATAAGAAGATACAAGAAAGAAGATTGCAGTGGTGTGGATATGTAATTAGAAGAACAAATGAATGTGTAGTCAGAAGAGTGATGGCAATGGAAGTGAAGGGCAAGAGAGGTAGAGGGTTTTAGAAGTTAGTGTTTTTAAGTATCAAAATAAAATTATTGAAAAGAAGTGTTTACCAGTATTGGGAAGAGAAAGTTTATTGGTAAGGTTTCTTTTACTTTGCCACTTAACCATTAGAAAATTGTCATTAAAAAACTTCTTTTTATGCATGACTAAAAAGAAAGGCGCTCTCGCATACAACCACTTGATAAATTCTTCAGTTGGCGCGCTTCATACTTTTCTATTTAGTCGCGCATAAATATATATATATTTTTAAAAGTAATTTTCTTGAAAACCAAGCTATTTTTTTTTTTTACTTTTTAATAGGAAGTTTTTTAAAAAGAAAAACATGTGTTTTTTTTTTTAAGTTTTTATTTCAATTTAGTTTTAGTATTTATCATACTTCGGTATTATGCTAAAAAATCAGGTTTTGTATCAAACTTAGATTTTCTTTTGTAAACGATATTTAGGAAAAGAGTACCTGTAATTCTATTTGAATATAGACTACCGCGGAATTTTAGACGTAAGTTTGTTATAAATAAAATTTATAATTGTGTATAGTGCTGCATAACATGCAGTGTTCCTTGAAACGAAATTACATTTCCGCGCGATACAGTAGAAATCTTCAAAACGTTCTTTGAAGCGGTCATAGGCAAGTAACGTTAAAATTAATCTAGGACATGCCAGAGCAAGTAAAACTCCACAGAATTTTGTACAGTCCGCTGAACTTCGTCGGGTGGGTTAAAAATACGGAGAAGCAGATGTGAGGTCGGGAACAAATTGAGGGGAAGGTGAGAGTCACAAGACTTGTCACTTGATGACGGTTCAAAATAAAAAAAAAAGAGTATGGCATCTAAGTGCACTTACATGTCACAGAGGACTTCTATCGCTTTTCAAAGACAAATGAAGGAGAAAAAAGGATAATACTTACAGCTTAGTTTCGCATTAGATCACACATATTTCGTGTATTACACGTTTTCAAGTATAGAGGAAGAGAGCGAAGTTCACGTGTTCACAAAGTACAAGTTTCAAGAGACAGTGGCGACACGTAGCAGACAATGCATCAAAACTGGAGCACAACTGACTGCTGTAGCGCGTAGATTTCCTTCAATAACTCTTAAGCTCCCCTTTTCCTCTGCATTTTCAACACATCTTCATCCACGATCCCACCTTGTACGTACACGCTATACAGTTATTATTATTTCAAGTTCCGGAAATTACGCGCAACAGCAGTCAGTTGTTCTCCAGTTTTGATGTTTTGTCCGCTACGTGTCGCCACTGTCTCTTGAAACTTGTACTTTGTGAACACGTGAACTTCGCTCTCTTCCTCTATACTTGAAAACATACAATACACGAAATATAGTGACTTTTTATGTGTATATGTGTGATCTAATGCGAAAGTAAGCGTATTATCCTTTTTTCTCCTTCATTTGTCGTAAATTTACTTTAAATTGCCCTCCCGGTTTTCCTTTGTACTAGTTATATATATATATAAACCCTCCTCAAATACTTACATTTAGGTACGTTTCAATAATTCAGTGGTGACGTAAGGGTATGACGTCATCAGTTACGGATATACTAATTTTTAAAGTAATAAAAACAATGTCAAAATCACAGATAGTTCATTTGATACCCATTCACATGTATTATTTGGGCCGCTTTTTAAAATTTTATTATTGCATGTCATTTGCCAAGTATCTTTAAAAATATGAAAACACGCACACGCAGCGTAGATACGGAGGCCTCTTAGCATAAAGCATATGATCGTACTTCTTATTACATTGTAGGATGTTGAAAACTGGGAAAAGTAAGGGAATTTCGTGTAAAGTTCTGTAAAGTGAAACCTCCTACGAATTTTATTTAAATGTAAAGTTTTATTGCGAAAGTCTTTTCTTACATTATATTTTTGCATTCTTTTGTCTCGTGCAAACTGGGGGATGTAGTCTGGTGCAAAACAGACTACATCCGCCTCTGGTTGTAGCCACACACGCTGCTCCGAATGCAAAAGGATCGAGTTTACGTCTAAGTATGTATTGTATGTGCTTATGTATATGTTTCAGCTTAACTCTGGAATGCTTGGAGCAATTTCAACCTACCATGGTACACATATCACTTACAATCTGGAAAAAATACTGGGAGGGATAACACACCATGTAAAATAATCGAAAACGACCGAGATTACTGTCGGATCCATAGTTTTCGGGGTCGCTAAGCTGATTGGTGAAAGCCCCGATAACATATAAGCTCAAGTTTAGTCGACATATTTTATTGATTCCGCACTAACGGGCGGGCAAATCAGCTAGTTTAGCTATATTTTGTAGTTCGAATAATTTTGCAGAACTAGAAGAGGAACGAAAACAAGCAAGGCAACGATGGCTAAGTAATAAAAGCGAAGCAAATACCAACCACTACAGTAACGCGAAACGAAACGCCACACGCGGATTCAGAAACAAAAAGCGAGAATATCTGACGCAGAAGATTCAGGAGATTGAGGAAAACGGGAAGACAAATAACATACGAGATTTATAAAAAAGGGATAACTCGTTAAGAAAGGGTTACCAGCCGAGGTTAGGGATGATTAGGAATGAACGTGGAGATCTTCAGGCGGATCCGACTACAATTGTCGATGTGTGGAAAAGTAATTTCGACAAACTTCTTAATGTACACAACGGGGAACAAACAGAGGAATTTGACATCCATAACGCAGAACCGTGAATACCCGAACTTAGCGAGGTCGAGGTTAAAAAATCGGGAATAGACCATATTCCTGAGGAAAACCTCAATAATAATTCCGGTTTATAAAAACGGCGATTAATTGGACTGTAATAATTACTGCGGAATCTCGCTACTCCCAACATGTTACAAAGTATTGAGTAATATCCTGCTCACTCGCCTAACCGTATACGTAGATGAAATGATTGGAGATCACCAATGTGGATTTAGAAGAAATAGATCCACGTTGGACCAGATTTTCTCCTTGCGACAAATTTCGGAGAAAAAATGGGAATACAATGGGACTGTTCACAAGCTATTCATTGACTTTAAGAAGGCCTATGATCCTATTAAAAGGGAAAAGCTATACAATATCATGGTATAGAATAGAATAGATTAGAATACAATAGAAACAATTTTATTGTCATTAGGCCATTAACAGCAATAGCCAACGTCAGAAGTCAGAATATATCAATAATTGAGATATAAGAAACGTGTAAGCGTTACAGTACGAGTGTACACTGTATATTAGTCGAGGTACACAATAGATTTAAAACGGAACATATCGAACGAATACTACAATATAAGATACACCAGAGGTATACTAATAGCAAATATCATATGCAAAGTGGAGAAGAAAAATGTATTAAAATTCAGTATTACTCTCAAAGAATTCGTTGATTTAAAATGTATGAACAACCAGACAGTCATACGATTTACATTTAGAAACATTTAATGCAACATTATGTAAATATAATGCGAGTTTGTTAGAGAGTTTCAGACCTATTAGTTCTTAATTATTAATTGATTTTGATAATCTATGATATGGTATATAAATAAGCTTATTATTTCTTGTGCTATAATTGTCAGTATTTTCTCTACATCTTAGCTGTGGTAACTTGTTCTTTGTGTACACTAAAACATAGTTAATGGCTGTCAACATTTTGTATTCAATAAACAAAGCTCTACGGTGTGCTTTGAGAGGAGAGCCGGAAATAACTCTGATAGCTTTCTTCTTACTTACTTACTCTATGGCTTACGGAACTCGCAAGTTCATCGTCGTAGTAACAAATGTTCGCCATCGGGTTCTGTCCTGGGCAAGATCAAACCAGTTTTCCTCACAGACACCTATTTCTGGAAGATCCCTTCTACTACTGTCCTCCCAACGTTGTCTCGGTCTTCCCAACGGTCTCTTTCCCTCCGGCTTTCCAACCAAGATGGAATATAATCTTCAATTTTCTACCATCCGAACAACATGGCCTTGCCACCTTAGTCGTCGTGATTTCATTATTCTTACAACATCGGGCGAGTCATACAGTCCGTGGAGTTTTTCATTATGCAATCTCCTCCACTCTCCAGTCATCTCGTTCCGTTTCGGCCCGTATATCTTTCTCAAAACCTTATTTTCAAACACGTAATTTATGTTCATCTGCTACGGTCGTACTCGAACTTTCGCAGCCGTAAAGTATTAAGCGGCACAATAACCGTTCTGTGTATTTTCAGTTTCAATTTCCTTGATATTATTAATCGCGATGTCAGAAATGTTTGGATTGAATAGAAACATGCGTTGCCCGATACTAAACTTTGTATTTCTTCCGTGACCTCGTTTTTGCTTGTTAAGTATGCTCCCAAGTATTTAAATTTGTTTACTTTCTCTATGACCTCATCCCTAATTGTTATATTTTTATTTCCTTCATTCCCTTTGTTTCGGCTTGTTACCATGTATTTTGTTTTATCTATGTTTACCTGTAGACCTATCTCATCGCACGCTTCTACTAAGACATCGGTGTTGCTTTGTAGTGCATCTATATCGTCCCCTATTAAATCTACATCATCCGCGTATACAAACAGTTGGTTCAAACCATTCAATGATAGCCTCTTTTTGTCCCCTTTAATTTTTAAAATCGCATATTCTAACGCGAAGTTAAACAGTAGTGGTGACAAGGCTTCGCCTTGTTTCAATCCGTTGCGAATCTTGAAACTATCTGACATATTATTACCTATCCGTACTCTGCTTATGGGGACGCTGAGACACATCTTCACTAGTTGAAACATTTATTTTCGGAATTTCAAATCGTATCAGGATACTGTATAACTTTTCCCTTTTGACAGAATCATATGCTTTCTTAAAGTCAATGAATAGCTGGTGATCCGTCCCATTGCATTCTCATCTTTTCTCTTAAGATTTGTCTCAAAGCGAAAATCTGGTTCAACGTGGATCTATTTCGTCTAAATCCGCATTGGTGATCTCCAATTATTTCATCTCCAATTAGGCGAGTTAGCAGTATATTACACAATACTTTGTTGGGAGTAACGAAATACCGCGGTAATTATTACAGTCCGATTTATCGGCTTTTTTATAAACCGGAACTTTTTTTTATAATTGAGTTTTTCCATTCCTTTGGAAGGTTCTGCTTTCTCCATCTAGCGTTTATCAATTTATGCAGTTCCTTGATTAGTACCGTTCCTCCTCCTTTAATTAACTCCGCTGGAATATTGTCTATTCCCGGTGATTTGAAATTTTTCAATTTCTTTACCGACATTTCGATCTCGATCTCGCTAGGTTCGGGAATCCACGCTTCTGGGGTATGGATTTCAAATTCCTCTGTTTGTTTCCCGTTGTGTACATTAAGACGTTTGTCGAAATAACTTTTCCACACATCGACAATTTTAGTCGGATCCGCCTGAAGACCTCCACGTTCATTTCTAATCATTCCTAACCTCGGCTGGTAACCCTTTCTTAACAAGTTTACCCCTTTGTATAGATCTCGTATGTTATTTGTCTTCCCGTTTTCCTCTATCTCCTGAATCTTCTGCGTCAGATATTCTCGCTTTTTGTTCCTGAACCCGAGTGTGGCGTCTCGTTTTGCGTTACTGTAGGGGTTGGTATTTGCTTAGCTTTTATTACTTAGCCATCGCTGCCTTGCTTGTTTTCGTTCCTTATGAAGTTTAAGGCATTCTTCATCAAAACAAGATTTGTTTTTCTGTTGTTTCTTCTCACCTACACATTCCTTCGCTGGGCTCTTAATTGTTTCACGAATTGCCTCCCACATCTTACATCAATTTCACTATTAGCTTCATCTTTATTACTATTCGAGTGGGCTAAGATTTCGAACCTATTTGAGATTTCGAGTTGGTATTCTGCTTTTACGCTTGGATTATCTAATCATTTAACTTCGAATTTAAGTTGTTTTGATCCTTTGCTTTCTCTGTTCGCGATGCATAACTTTTCCCTCACTTTCGTGATCACTAACTGATGGTCGGTGTCACCTTCCGCTCCTCTGTAAGTCCTAAAATCCATTATATTGGTGTGTCTTCTTCTATCTACTAATATTTGATCGATCTGGTTGAGCGTTTTGCCATCCGGAGATACCCATGTGTATTTGTGTATGTCTTTGTGCTGGAAGCACGTGCTCCTTGCTAGTAGGCTTTTCGAGATGGCGAAAGCTATCAGTCTTTCTCCATTGTTGTTGGTCTTCTCGTGAAGACTGTATTTGCCCATAGTAGGTCTATATTTTTCCTTCTTCCCTATCTTAGATAGCTTTCTTCTGGAGCAATAAAATACAAGTTAACATGGCGTGCGTTATCCCATAGGATGATAACATATGAAATTATGCTTTGGAAAAATGAAAAATGAGCTGATCTAACATAGTTATCAAGCACGCAATTCTTAAATTGTCTTAAAAGATAAATTACTCTAGACAGCTTTCCACTACCTATAAGAATGATTAAGTGGTAATCCATCTCTTGAACAGACAATTTCTGTTTTATTTTCATTAAGCAGAAACCCATTTGCTTAATCTCGTATTTTCAGAGATTTTCAGTACAATTTGGAATTCCGAAGAAACTTGTTCAACTTGTAAAAATGTGTCTCAGTGACCCTATAAGCAGAGTACGGGTAGGTAATAATATGTCAGATAGTTTGAAGATTCGCAACGGATTGAAACAAGGTGATGCCTTGTCACCACTGCTATTTAAATTTTGCTTTAGAATATGCGATTTTAAAAATAAAAGAGGAGTAAAAGGGACTAAGTTCAATGGCTTAAATGAACTTTTCGTGTACGCCGATGATGTAGATTTAATACGGGAAGGTGCACCTCAAAGCAACAGAAGCGTGCGATGAGATACGTCTACACGTAAACATAGAGAAAGCAAAATACTTGATAACAAGCCGAAACACAGGAAATGAAGGAAGTAAAAACATAATTAGGGATGAGGTCATAGAGAAAGTAAACAAATTTAAATACTTGGGAGCATACGTAACAAGCAAAAACGAGGCAACGGAAGAAATAAAAAGTTTAGTATCGGGCACCGCAAGACTCTATTCAGTCCAGAAACTTTTAACCTCGCGATGAATATCGAGGAAGTTGAAATTGAATATATACAGAACGGTTATTCTGCCGGTAATACTTTACGGTTTCTAAAGTTGGAGTACGACCCTAGCAGATGAACATAAATTACGTGTATTTGAAAATAAGGTTTTGAGAAAGATATACAGGCCGAAACAGGACGAGATGACTGGAGAGTGGAGGAGACTGAGTAACAAAGAACTTCACGGACTGTACGATTCACTCGATGTTGTAAGAATAATGAAATCACGACGACTAAGGTGGGCAGGCCATGTTGCTCGGATGGTAGAAAGACGAAGTTGTTTTTTCCATCTTGGTTGGAAAGCCGGAGGGGAAGAGACCATTGGAAAGACTGAGACTACGTTGAGAGGACAATATTAGAAGGGATCTTCGAGAAGTAGGTGTTTGTGAGGAAAACTGGCTTGATTTTGCCCAGGATAGATCCCGATGGCGAACATTTGTTACTACGGCGATGAACTTGCGAGTTCCGTAAGCCCTAGAGTAAGTAAGTAAGGAGACGCCATGCCCATGCAATTCCACAATTTCCACTCCTTGTTCCTAGTTTAAAGTTTTATTTCTTCTCTTTATTTTTTTTTCTGAAGATTAACTAATGAAACACGATATGTGAAAATGTATCTTTCTTGAAAATCTTTCCGAAATAGCATAATAATTTCAGTGTGTTTACAGTGCACCTGAAAAAAGAAAGAAAAAAAAAAACCGTCCGAATGCTAATCGAGAGTCTCTTAACTCGAAGGATAAACAAAGTACAGAAAAATAAACACACCACGTAAAATGTGCTGAACACACCACTTAGTATTGTAATTTTAAAAAAAAAATACATTTATTTACGAGGCAGCATTGGGCTAGATACACATGTTGAAGGGATGGTGTCCCTAGGCAAGGAATTTAGAGTGCAGGTAGGCAAAGGTTAGCGGCCAGAGCCTTCGTATAGGTACCGTACCAGGATTCGTCTATTGAAACTAGGTGAACCCCTGGAAAACTTTGGTCAGTGTGGCATGCAACAGGGTTCTTTAAGTTGCGTGCCTCCCCAGTGTTGATCCAGGGTCCGAGCGAGTACATGTGTCAACTAAAAGTAATGCACGTCTGTGAAGATTTTATGATGCATAAATGGTAGTTGATCCGTAAGAAGATTACAAAATATGTTGTATAAAAGATCTATAGGCAGTATTTCTTCCTTGTAAGTGGCGACATCTGCCACCCAGTTAATAAAATGTTCAGCAACAGGAAAGGAATGAAGGATGTATGGTACAAATCTTATATTTTGTCTTCTAAATATGGCTCTATTCTTAAGAATTTTCTCGTTCGACTATTGACTGAAGTATCTAAGAAAAGTATCTAATATTTAGGTACAGTAGTAGTCATAGACCTCATAATAGATAGACTTAGCACGCTTCTCCATTTCTGGCTGCCTAGCGGGTGGATTCAAAATCACGTGCTCTGAACAAAAATCCATTAGTTTTAGCGCAGCCAGTATTGGGGAAGCGTGTTAAGTCTATCTATTATGAGGTCTATGGTACTAGTTTTACAGGTACTAGAACTGAAATTTATCTAGGCACATCCTGTAGGTACGTGTTTTGTACCCAGGTACAACCCTACACTGGTTACATGTTACGTAAGAAAACCTTATTTTTAAGTACTTGGTCAGGAATGACTGATGTAGACACTATCCAGATACTTTTGGTAATGACGTCGAATTTTAGGAATATTTAGGGTAAAAATATTAGTAATAAGTTTCTAGTGAACCACGAGATTTGCTTTAAAATTACTGGAGACTCTAAGGCTATTTGGGTACCAGTCATTGTCAACATAAGTCTTAAGTGTGGCCTTGCTACTATGTACTTTAAGCAAATATACTAATTTTTACAATCTGTTTTCTAGTAGTCATTTCTAACACTTCGTAACTTAATTCCCAGTATCTAATTAAGGTATAGTTCAACAACCATGCAAAAGAGAAGGTTTAATATGGTGGAAATGCTAAAACTTAAGTAACTATGTTTTTTTTTTCCTTTTTGCTTATATTAACTGTTACCAGACTTGTGTGCTCAGAATACAAAGTATTTGTGATAGATATCCGAAAGTACTTGCCAACCGACTTTTAATAACGCTACTTTTGTGTACTCGATTTTGATTTGATTTTGTTTATGATCTTTAGGCAACTCTGCCTCAGGTCACCGAAGAATGTTCTTGAGTTTCAAGGGCGCCTTAATGTGGAAAGTACTGCGCACGAGGGAGCTGAAGTATTTTTGTCAGTACTTACCTAACTAACTCTATGGCTTATGGAACTCGCAAGTTCATCGCAGCAGTAACAAAGGTTCGCCATTGGATTCTATCCTGGGCAGTATCAAGCCAGTTTTCATCACGAACACCTACTACTCGAAGATCTCTTGTAATATTGTACTCCCAACGACGTCTCGGTCTTCCCAATGGCCTCCTTCCATCCGGCCTTCCAACCAGGATAGAATATAATCTTCGTTTTCCCCCCCATCCGAGCTACATGGCCTGCCCACCTTAGTCATCGCGATTTCATTACTTTTACAACATCTGGTGAATCGTACAGTCCGTGGAGTTCTTCATTATGCAGTCTTCTCCACTCTCCAGTCATCTCGTCCCGTATATCTTTCTCAAAACCTTATTTTCTAACACACGTAATTTATGTCCATCTGCTAGGGTCGTAGTCCAACTTTCGCAACCGTAAAGTATTACCGGCAGAATTGTCAGTACTTAGATTGTTAAAAGTAGTAGTAATTCAGTTTGCTCCGGGTCTTGGACATTTTCCTTTTTGTTACCTTTTTCACAAGATTAAGTTCCTACTTCTGTCACAACAGCATTGAAGTGGGAGGTAAGAGACAGTGGTGAAGTGGCGTTGGCGTAGCATTCGGGAGGTCGTGGGTTCGATCCTAGCGACCGACCTATCCTGACTGAGGTTTTACTAGGGGTTTTCCTCAGCCACACCAAGAAAAATGCAGCTTCAACATAGGCCGTGGCCGACACCTTTCTGAATGTTTTCCTCTCTCCTATCCCGACCGGAGCCTTATTAAATACAACAGCATTCATTCCATTGACTGAATTTCGTTCCAAAATCAACAGTAGTTCATTGGACGATACCAAAAGCTTTGTGAATTTGTGTTTCATGTTCTGTAATTTCCCCAAGTGTATTTGAAATTATAAATTATTGCTTATTTTTTTTCGTTTCAGATTTCGAACCTTTTGATTTGGAGGCCTTCTGGGGAAAGCGAGTGGTTCAGAACTTAAGAACACAGTCCGTTTAAGATCTTTTTTCTTTTTTTTTCTTTTGAAGGAAGAAAATAAATATTTATACATATGTAGTAGGTGAGAAAAATACCTGTTTAACCTGAACAATGAGAAACATAACATTGTAAGAATGGATCACATATTTAAGTAAGAGGTTGAGACATTTTATGTTATGTATAAATCATGAATTTTGAGTTGTATCATTTTTACAGTACGATACGCTGTGGAGAAGTTAAAAAAGATGATTTTTGTTTTTGTATTTTTTATTGCTAAGCCTGTTTACTTTTGTTTTTTATTATTTTTAATTAGTGTTGAAGCAGCGCGACGAAGTAACGAAAGAAAACAATAAGAAAAAGAAAAAGTACTTTTGTAAAGTTTTACGTTTTTTTAAAAAAAAAATTAATAAGAAGAAACTGTTTTAATAAGATTTAAAGAATCAGAATATATTTCATATTGATTTGTAATGCAGTGACGAAAGAGGCAGCCATTATTTTGAAATTTTATATACTTCTTATTACATAAGCATTAATCCGTTTAGTTTTTGAAGTCAGTTTGTATACCGTACACAATCTTTTTACTTGTGGTTAATTTTATTCCATTGTAAACAACTTATGTACATAACAGATATACAAACGAATGATGAATCTGTTCTGTTTTTGGTGATGTTTGAAATGAAATAATTCGTACTTGATTTTCAAGGACAAGCTACGATTATTTTTTTGTTGTTCAGAAAATTGAACATTGAACCCAGTAATAGTAATGAAGAATGTATGTAATCGCTATACATACCATCAGAATAAACTCATATGTATATATAGTTGTACATATGAACAAATTTTTTTTTTTAGATAAATTTCGTCAACATTCAAAACAATTACAATTAGCAGTGTAAATGGGGGTGAATTAGGTTTCTGTACATTCCATAGGTTTTTTTTTTAAAAGTAAACCTTAATGTCATGAAGTGGTCATTCTTTACCAAATAAATCAGATTTCAGAACAGTTCATATTGGTGATTTCTCGTGTATGTTGTACAATGCAATCTATAAAAAAAGTTACATTTCTTATATGTTATATCTTATACAACAATATATTCTAACTTACTGTACAATTCAATTTGCTCATCAAACATAATTTTGTCTTGGGAATAGTATTCCCGCATTGTGTTACCACCTTTGTAAGTACCTGTTTACATTTAGAGAGATTTGAATTTGCGGGAATTTTGAATAAGAAACAACTTATCAAATATCCAATATTACGCTTCTTGAAACAGAGGAGAATATTTGGGATATTATGTGGAAGAATTGTTGATGTACGAAAATTCAACCATGAAGGTTGATTGATGCCTGGATAGCTATTATGGATTGAGAACTTTTAGACGTTTTCTGAGATAATACTGGTCGTAAATTCCAGAAACTTTCCATTGTATTGGGTTTGGAAACTTAACAACATTCGTTTCGAAAGATATAGCCAGTATTCGATAAACTTGTACCATGCGTTTATGTCAGAAGGTGACTGTTTCCCTACGACGTGCGATCCTTACCTGATGAAAGGTGCTTGTACCTGTGGGTTGAATGGGATAAGTTTTACAATATGTCCTAATTCTTCTTTGTCATCGGGGACGAACAGTTTAGAACAGAGGTCTCACTTTCTAGTTGAAAGCGTTGTAAAAGGTGTGAAATTATTTGTATTAGCTGTGTGAGTTGTCAGCAAGTTTACTCGGTTAGGAGGAGGACCATTGGTATCTGCGTGAAGCAAATTGTGGCTAACATGGGAAGTGTTTGTCTGGGCTTTTGGATATCTTCCACTTGCCATGCGGATGGTCTTATTGTAGCAAATTTCCTCAAGAAAATTCAACAGACTCGGAGGAATCTAGTAGGGATTTGTTCGGAGAATAATTCCTGAGAGCGGATAGTTACTGGGTTCGCAGCGGTGCACAGACGTGTGGAGAAGTAACAATGAAATGCCGTTCAAATTTGATGGGATAGACAAGAAGTGATGATGTTCCCGTCAAAAAGAAGAACATTTGCAGACTGGTTTCAGTTTCAGATTGGAGTGGAAAAGTAGATCGTTACCTATCATAAGCAAGGGAGTCAAACTGTATAACATTTAAAATGAGTATTCGCGTTGACTTCTAGAGATTCTTCTGTTGAAAATGTTTCAATTTATATCTGCTTGTTTAGAAGTTTAGAAACAGGCGTTTCTTTCTACCTATTGAATGTGGACATGTCAAATCGAAATTTATTTATGCTTCTTAAAAAAAAAAAATGTTTCGAAGTGCTCAAAGAATGCGTGAGTTTTAATTCTTCTTCGTTTTAAAAAGATGATGACACGCCATGTGGAGAGAGGCATTCGAAATTCGATAAAAATTTCTATACATTTTGAAGCGCAGTCTTATTTTGACTTTGTTTATGGCCCTTAGGCATCTCTGTCTCAGGCCCGAAAATTATAACAATTAGTGTTTTGTAGGTTTGTTTTAAATTAATGTGAAGAGAACCAACGTAAGAATGATACGAGAGTCAATATTATGACATTTTCCTTGTAGTTTGCTAATTGGCTGGTGAAAAAACGTTCTAGATGAATACGTTCGTGTGTGAGGTGTACAGTGCTGTCGAAGGTCGAGCTCGTTGCTAGCGTTCAGCAGGCATGCATAGACATTGTCAACGTGTCTTCACTGCTCATAGAGATGGGTACATCGTCTTCTGAATCGTGCTTAGCAGAGTGTATTGCGTTCAATTCTTAATTCGTCGTTCAGTAGACAAGGGCTGTTGGACATACACATACGATGAACGACCTTTTAATTTTAATTGGTATTTGTCTATGCCAGTAAGAAAAAAAGATTTGTCTACGGGCTTGCTGCTTGTTAAGTCAATATTAAGAAGAACCTGTCTGATTTGAATTGTGGAGAACCAAGTATATGGTAAACACAGGAGATGTATTGTGTAAAAGTCTGAAGATTCAGATTTTAACGAAGTTTGGACATGATTTTTTTTTTTTAAATACCTTTAGTAATAAAGGAAAGACTTTTAAGCTCGCTTGAATTCACTTAAGAACAGACCATGAATTTACTGCATTAAAAAAAAAAAAAAATGAATTTGAAGAAAAAAAAATGCACACACCAAAATTTCACGAATGAGAAGGCGTAAGATTTCCAACATTTTTTAATTTTTTGTTCAGAGAAACTTTTTTTTTTAATTAGTTAAATACGTCATATATGTATTTTAAAGCACATTTGCTAACGACAACAACAGAATGTGGCAGAATTCGCATGACATATTCATGTTCGTAGAAGTTGACAGGCCGTTCTTTCCACAGTTGTAGATTGGAGAGTAAGTATCTAGCATCGCGGTTGAATCCAATAGTCAATGCAATGAACCGGAAGAAAATGAATGGATCTCAAACATGACACATACCGTTAAGGGAGCGAAAACGTGTTATTTTTAGAAAAATTGAAACTGTTCATGATATTCGATGCATTCTTTCTTTGTACCATGACTGACTGACTATTTTCAATACTTTGAATAGATTCGTAAGTAAGTAGCCTGTAGATATAAGTGTATTGAAAAAGAAAAAAAAAAGTTTTCGTATTTGGTGAAAAAAAAATCAGTTGATTTTAAACTCTTGATAACAAATGAATGAACTGTTTTCTTTAATGCTTTCTTGTTAACAATGAAGACAGTCCCACCTTGACCTACATTGTTTGGAAATCTGTGAGTGAGTTGGAATGGAATGACCCTTAAAATTTATGTTCGTGATTAGATCGTAGAAAATATGTACTTTTAGTACATCGGTCTGTTGGAGCCTGTTTTGTTTATTATTGAACTGAAGAAGACGATTTTACATAGAATAGGGAATAGAGAGAGCCCTGTACTTTATACCGTTTAGAGGTGATTCTCACTTTGTTTAATATTTTGTATGTTAGTAATCATGATGTTTGGATTTAGAAACAAACCATTCATTTATGGGCAGTCTGCAAACATATTACATTCTTGTGGTTGTTTTATTAAAGAAATGTTACGATGAGTTCGATTTTTATTATAAGACAGTCTTTCTAAAAACCGCTAATACAAGCTGCATAATGAATGTGTGTGTGTGTATGTTGCCAACATGGTGCCGTTTAATTTTTTTTTTTTTTGGAAATGTTTTCCCATGTGAAGTTAGTACACATTATGCTCGGCTCTAATTGTTACATTTCTGTGAAACCAATTGTATTTTAGTAAACTATTTTTTTTGTAACACTCAATTTGGGAAGGATCTTTGAGTTGTAAAGAAAAAAAATGATCATTTTGGAATAAGGTAATTGTATTGTCTGCTTTCAATAAAATTCGTATAAATTGGTTAATTGTTGTGAGTGCTATCTGGTGCACGGAAAACTTTTTTCCCCGGGAAAATTACTTGCTTTATATCTCTACATTGTTGTTATATCGTAGTAGTTACTTTTGTAGTGAGTATCTCCAGGGAATATCCAAAATTTTGAACGTTAGACTTGACTTCTAAAGTAATAAGGAAACTCCAGCCAGCTTTCAGATTACGAAAAGTCAGATCATGTGTAAAAATGATTGTATTTTGATTTGGAAAATGTATTCTAAAGCAGGGCTCTATATGTGTAAAAAGCAAATGCCTATTTCATATGCGCATCAAAAAAAGATTTAGTAAAGAAATTCTTGTTAGGAAGTTGAATGCAGTTCATACTGAAACTGTAAAGGTATCCTTTTTTTTAAAATAATTTTTATGTGTGCATCTCTTTGTGTGTGTGAATTTGTGTATATGAGAGAAAGTGGACATGTATGTGTTGTCTGTACAGAAGCAAAACACTTAAAAAGATCTGTAGGTGATTTACAATGGGAGTATATTGTCTTGACCGATCAGTGAATACACTTATTAAAGAAATGGTCGGTGATATTGATGATATGCTTATTATTGGAACGGCGAAAATGACTGTGACATGTTGATTTATAAAAAAAAGGGCGATATTTCCAACCGACTGAAGATTAAAGATGGTTAGCTCTACAGAAAATCAGAACATTTGAGTGCGTACAGTCAGTTCGGCTAGAAATATTGAGTTTTAGTGTAACTCAGCATGTCAAGTAGAACTTTAAAAAAAGAAAAACTAAGCGTACCCTTTCCTCCCATTGGGTTTTGACAGTTAAATAAGAAAATTTCGCGACTTTCACGTACTAGTCTTTATGTAATCTGAAAAAATAATAATGTGGACATATTGCAATTAGAATAAATAACCGTATTGCAATAATTAGTTTCCCACTCCTGTGCTTAAAAATATGTTGTTTCCATTGAGTAGGAATAGAACTCTACATTGTCCAAGTTTATATAATTAGACAGTCATTTAAGGTGATAAAAAAAAAAAAAAGCATTTCGTTAGTTTCTGTGATTTTCAGGATTATCATTCCGAGCATATCAACAAGTCTTCTGTATTTCAATGACATTTCCTTTACACTTGTTTAACTGGTAGTAAATACCCCGTAGTCAATATTCTTGTGATGCTAAACTTGTTTTAAATCAAGAGTATAGAAAAGTCCATGTTTCATTGTAATCTAAAGAAATTCTATGCAGCCAATATGAAGATGCATTTGAAAGCTTTAATAATTTTGTAGTAAGTCAACTAGAAATAATGGTGCTTCGTGGTTTTCAGCAATAATTTTTGCGTGCTCAATGGATCAGTTTATTGGATAATCTAATACATTTATTGGAGACCGTTAACAGCCATTTTTTTTGTTATTGATTTCTTCCAGTTATACGAGGAAAATGGTGGTAAATAATTTTCAAATGTTCAAGCAATGCTTTCTTCTTTCTCTGGATAACTTTTATCTTCTACATTCCTTTACCAACCACTAAAATTGCACAAGCATATTTAGGTGCTAAATTGTTTCTAAAATTCTATCTTGTCAGCGAGGTATATATATAATTTTTGCTGTCGTTCTGTTCTTAAAACCGACCCCATCTTTAAGAAATAAAGGCATATTCGAACCCATTGTAATACATTAACGAATATTTTCTCATTATTTCAGGCTGTTCAGATAGTTTTCAATATAAATGATGTACTTACATATCTCTGTCTCCAGCATCAGTGAAATTATTACATAATGATTCGTGAAACATGCTTAGATTTAAGTATTAAGTATATTTATCACGTATTCAGCTGATCTGTCCTCGTATTCGCGGTGCATTGTTGGTCCTTTCTTGTAAGTACCCGTTTTAAGTCTGGTTCAGAGCACATCGAAGAAGGTCGTGTTAATATATTCAAAGAAAAACAGTATGATGTAATGGATACCTTGTCACTATACAACAACCATTTAGTTATTATATCACGAGTGTGTGTGTGTGTGTGTGTACATGTCGTGAGTGCTTGTCTCTGATTGGTGTATTGTAGTAGTAGTGTTATACAGTGAGTTCATACTATAGAAACGTGAATGGTAGTGAAATGATGACGTCACAAGCTCAATAACTGCATATCTGTTTCCAATTAATAACCGATTCCAATCCCTTCGATTGGAGTCAAGTAATTATCTTGAATTCAAATTGGAAGCAGATGAAGGTATTGATATAACGAGGCTTGTTTGACGTCACATGTAGACTACCTCATGAGTGAGTGGATCAATGGCTTCAGTACAGACAATCTTGTTTTTTTTCTTCTTTCTTTTTATTATTTGAAGTGATGGCGGGCCATATTTGTTTTTCTTTTTACTACGATATACAAATTTACACTTTTCATACTTATCAAGAAGAATCTACGTAGATATACGTTGTGTAAAATTGTTTTTGAGGAATAATATTTTAGAAGTTATCTGCATACTTTGAAATTTTGTGTTTTAATGTTGTAAAGAATGTTTTTTCACTATGAAAAGAAAAGCTGTTTGTTTGTTTATTAAGAAACGTACATTTTGGATTCAGATATTATAAACTGTTTGTTAGATTTCTCTGCATTTTTTCTAAAGAATACGAATATTCTGCTGTCAAAGGTAAATTGTAAGAACAGTTTTGTAATTTATAACTTAAGTTCACAGTAAACTATATAATAAATATAATACAGGCTACCGATATTTTGTTTCATTTTATGATAGGCTAGCCAAAGTTGGTGCGAGGTTCCACGACGTCTCAGAGGTCACCATGGGCTATCGCAGCCAAAGACCGACACATGTGCCGTTACTAATTGCTGCCCATCGGCGGCGGAAACTCACATGGACGCGGGAACACGTGGATTGGACCTTAGGGGACTGGAAACGTGCAGCTTGGTCAGATGAGTCACGTGTGGATGGTGTGGCGCAGACTCTATGAGGACATGGACCCAAGTTGTCAACAAGGCACTGTTCAAGCTGGTGGCGGCTCCGTCGTGCTGTGGGGGTGTTTACCTGCCATGGTTTGGGTCCTCTGGTCACTGACAGGTCAGCGCTATGTTTAACTCCTGGGTGACTATCTCGAGCCTTTCATGGACATAGTGGACCCTGCCAACAATGGGATTTTCCAGGATGACAATGCGCCATGTCACCGGGCCGTAATGGTGCGCGACTGGTTTGAGGAATGATGTTGTTTGTCACCGACCACTTTTTCATATCAGGCTCCAAAGTAAAGATTTTCAGGCGTCGATCTGATTCTATGTTAAGTCTGTTCCTGTACTTAATTTTCATATAAGCAATTGCAGAAAGGGTTGATTCGCACAAGTAAGTAGTCTTGAAAGGCATCGGATGTGAAATTTCCTTTGTGGAAACATCAGGATACAAAGACCGAGCATGTGACCAAAAGTCCAGCAAACGAAAAACTGGGAAACATCATCTTCAAGGAGGAATTGCAGACAACTCAATAAGCTGTTCTTCTTCATTTGGTGACAGCTCATTTTCATTGTTTAGAAAATGGGTTCTTCATCCAATTGTTTTTCTCGTTGGAAACCGAAAAGTAAACTCTGAACTGGGAACCCAAAGGAAGCAAATGCACCTTTATGCTCTCACAATCTCCATTTGGAAGTTGTGTGTCACGTGTCGGCAGAAAGTAATTCAGCGTGAGAAAGGAATCATATTCCTTATTGTCGATTCAATCAGCCCAGATTTTATCTTGCACTATAAGACAGTGACCACTGTATCCTTGCAGACTTGAATTTAATGTGTTCAGAAATGAGAAAATATCTGACAACTAAGGAAATGTCGAAAGTCAAAAAAAAGCAGTCCTTTTAGTTTTGGTTCCAATTTCGATTCAATCCGAAAAAGTCGCCTCAACATGCAGCTCGAATAAGCGAGTCAAAACTCTTCCACTAGGTAAACAGTGTACCTCAAAATATTAAGTAAACGTTCGTGATTACTTCCATCGCGTCACACATTGCAGTGAAAATTCTGGAGTTAAAGAGAACGAGCCTTGTTAAAATTTACTATTTTAGCGGATTCATCGAAAACATCTTTCATCTTTATTTAGGCTTTTATTTAGCATGGCAAAGTTAAGGCTGATAGCCTTGTCTTCCACCCAACCATGATACATACTCGCACATATATATATAAAAAGACAAAAAAACGCTCATTACAAAGAAAAAAAAATACGTAAAATATTAATCCCATTCTAGCCCATCCCTGTACCCATTCCCCCGACACGAGCACAATAAGTACCCTTCCCACACCCTTCATAGAACCCCACCACTATTTGTGGAAGAGAAACCTTCCAATGAAATTAACATTATTTTGTACTGCTATAGGCAAGTGTAAGAAAATGACTATCAAGTTTATTTCTAAAGCTATTGGCCTAGGCAAGTGAAGTAACCAAATCTTTAACACTAATTCTTTGAGTTTTGTTCACAGAATGAAGAATGTAGGTTTCATTCCGGGCAGTTAGTTTCCTTAGTTGACCAGAACAAATCCCCAATAATTTTTGTGTTTTATGTTTCTTTATGATGTATCTAACGGTAGAGCATGGCTTTCCAACAAGCTTGGCTATGTCTCAGTACCTTCTATCTTCCGCACGTAATTTGAAATTAAAGTGAGTAGTTCGAATGTTCAACTCACTTTGTTCCCCATGCTGCTTCCTTATGCCTGACACGGTGTGGATTGCTTCAATACAGTACACAAAAGAATTCCTAGAACATTTATTTCGAGAGTAGTATGGGGTTGTCCTAATACATTTTTTGCCATGAATTTACGTAGTTATTCGTTGCCTGTTACCTTGCAGGTGTATCGAGTACTAGTTATTTCTATACTATTCTATCTAAGGTATCCAAATTATCATAAACATGCAAGTGATTTCGAAATGGGCCACGTTTTTCGTGTGATAAGTCTGCTTTTCCTCTTTGTTGAACTTGTCCAAATATTTTTTTCTCACTGTAGGTGAGGCAGAAGCTTCTTGAATCATGCCTGTCGAGATCGAGAACCGAGAATTAAAAAAATTCCAATAAAGCAGTAGTGCGGGGGAAGGGTGAGCCGGATGGAAAGACAACCACAATTAGGAAAGATGAATAACTCCTCTGCATAGACTAACATTAGTTTATGTTATTTCCTAAGTTTATTTTCTAGTAACAGCAGAAACTTAGTTCTTATTAGTTAGAACATAATATGCTTAGGTGAATCTTTTAATGTTATACAAAAATTGTTAAATTCTGTAATAGCTGTACCCGGGGAAGCCTTCATAATGACTATATCGTAATGATTATTTGGTTTCCAAAGATGAAATGGAGGCAACTTCCGATTTTTTCTGTACATCAAGCCTCTCTAGGTACAGATACAATTGATATTAAAGAGTGAAAAGTAAGTGACTGGACCGGGGATCGAACCTGGGACCTTTGGGTTACCGTCCCAATGCGCTACCAACTGCGCCACCCAGTCAACCTCTTTCCCGTTTCGAGAGAGAACATCGACAACATTAGTGAGAGGTGTGTGAGTGGAAAAGGGGTCGATTGGGTGGCGCAGTTGGTAGCGCATTGGGATGGTAATCCAAAGGTCCCGGGTTCGATCCCCGCTCCGTCACATACTTTTCACTCTTTAATATCGATTATTTGGTTGTTACTTCGTAATGTAGTGACAGGATCGTATATGACGTGATAGCACAGTCTTCAAAGTATACGATATAATCTGGTAGAGTCCGTTTGACCAAAGACCATTTATTATAGTGGTTGAATTTAGGAAATAATAGAGCAAACACTTATTGACGTTTTACCGACATCAGTTTATTACAAAAAGTTCCAATATTATATGACATACAAGTAATTTACTGTTATTAATAAGAGCGTCCCAAACGCAGGCCCTGTAATGATCAGACTAGTGGTTCACCTCTTTTGCAGTGATAACTTCGACTTAGGTCTTTGGAAAGGAGAGTGCTTAGAGAATGGATACTAACTCCAGTCTAAGTTAGCAAGGTATAGGTATACCGACTCCAGTGCAAGTCGGGGCTTAGGAGAGAGTCCTGACTCCAGTCCAAGTCAGGTAGGTAGAGGTGACCACTTTTCGGAGCGAAGAAGTGATACTTTTAAGGTTCATGACTGGCCTTTTATATCCCTTTTTGTGGGCGTATTTTTATTGTTTCCAAGTCTTACCGCTTGGTGTTAGTGTCGTCTGCTTCTTGTAGTGCTTACGGAGCATTATGTAATGTTTGTTATCTGTGGTTTGTTTACATTGTAGTCAAGTTGACATACTGACCCAATGAACTACATCCCGTTACAATATATATATACTATTATATGTTTTTTTTTTTAATGAATATACAATATTTGGCAAAATCTGAATTGGATTTGTATCATATGTGCCTTCTTAAACCCTCACCTGGAAACAAACAAACAAAAAAATATCTGAATGCCCCCCCCCCCCCCGCCCCAAAGTTACAGAGAAATCGGCGCCCTTGCATAACAGTTAACGTTTTCTTCATACATTGCAATCAAAAATTGCTTTTACTGTGTTTTATGTTTAAAGAAAATATATAAAGATGAAAGAAATGATAGTAGGTTCGGACACTATACCCTGTTTATTAGACATAGTTTTTTAACACACACGTGAAGATTTTATGGATTTTAACACGTTTTCATTAACTCGCTTTCTTGTCTGTCTGTTCGGTACAAATTTTGCAATCGATTTTAAACTCACTCCCCATCATCCGATTTCTTTGAAATTTTGTAAACTTGCTGGCTTCCCATGACAGTACAATATTCAATCATTAGATATACGGCAAAATAATCCAGTAAACTGTAATTAATTAAGTAAAATAATTCGAAATTATCCTTAAATGCACGCAATGCCGCAACTATTTGGTGAAATTTGGGTTGCCTACATCGCAGGGAGTTTAATATTCATCTGGTTTACTTGCTCGTGGATCCTTGAGTCGTAGATCTGCCTCTGGGCAGAACGCCCATCATCATCATCAGTACAAAAAATAATTGAAGAAGGATTTTAAAAAAATACACTTTTTAAGATGAACTTCTTTCTCTCCGTATTTTCCCACCTACGTGGGGTAAACGTTTCTGATGAGTCTTCTCCACAAAGCCCTGTCCTGAACTTCTTGCCCTGACAAACCTTTCTCCCCG
Organism: Lepisma saccharinum; assembly: GCA_022664845.1. Classification (NCBI taxonomy): domain Eukaryota; kingdom Metazoa; phylum Arthropoda; class Insecta; order Zygentoma; family Lepismatidae; genus Lepisma; species Lepisma saccharinum. Next base: position 50,924 of record JAGDQP010003100.1, read on the forward strand.
AGATCATTCTTAACCCTATCCATCCATTTCCTCCTTGGCCTCCCTCTACCTCTCTTGCCCTCCACTTCCATTGCCATCACTCTTCTGACTACACAGTCATTTGTTCTCCTCATTATATATCCACACCACTGCAGTCTTCTTTCTTGTATCTTCTAAGATATCTCTACAACTTCGGTTGTACCTCTTACTCTCACATTTCTCACTCTGTCTCTTGTTATCCCACACATCCAGCGTAGCATTCTTATTTCCGTGACATCTAGTCTTGTTTCTTGTGTTTTCTTTATTGGCCATGTTTCTGCTCCGTACATCATTGCTGGTCTAACCACTGTTTTGTAAATCATCCCTTTATTCTTCACCGTGATTCTGCGGTCGCAGAGAACGCCACTTACTTTCTTCCAATTTCGCCATCCCTCTTGCATTCTGTGTGTGTTTTCAGTGTCCAAATCACAATTCCCAGTAACAGGTGAGCCTAAATATTTAAAACTTTTCACTGTATTCAGTCGTTCTCATCACTTCTCCATTTTCTTCTTCGTTAAACTCAAGCTACTCAGTTTTCTTTCTACTAATCTTTAGGCCTCTATCTTCCAGGGACTTCTTCCAACTCTCTACTTTCCTTACAAGTTCTGCCCTAGTAGTAGTGCATAGTACAATATCATCGGTAAACGTCATACACCAGGGGTCTTCAGCTCTCACATCCTGAGTTACAACGTCTATGACTACGTTGAAGAGGTACGGGTTTAAGGTTAACTCTAGTGTAATCCAACCATAACAGTGATTTGGCGTGTCAATCCCACACTAATTCTTACCTGATTTCTAGCTCTTGTATACATATCTTGGATTATCTTTACATATTTCTCTGGCACTCTTTCCTCCCTCAAGCATCTCCATACTTCCTGACGTGGTACTCTGTCGTAGGCCTTCTCCAAATCAATGAAGACCATAATCCTTTTTGCTTTTCCATAGTTTGTCTTAATATAAAAGTTGCATGCGTTGTACTTTTTCCTGGCATAAATGCAAATTGTTCTTCTCCTATTGATGTTTCTTCTCGTAATCTTCCTTCTATAATTTTCTCCCAAATCTTCATCGTGTGTGACATTAACTTGATTCCTCTATAGTTTCCACAATCTTGCATACCTCCCTTCTTAAAAATTGGTACAACAACACTCTCTCTCCACTGAGTCGGCATTTTTTCTTGTTCATAGATTTTTTTTGCATCAGATCCCATACAATATCTGTACATTCTGGTCCCAAACTCTTCCACGTTTCTACTGGTATGCAATGAGGGTCTGTAGTTTTCCGGTCTTCATTTTCATTACTGCTTTTCCTACTTCCTCTCGGCTTATTCTTGGCGTGGGTCCAGGATTTGGGGTTCCGTCGCTAAGAACTTTTCTAGGATTTTCTTTTAGGAGCGTTTCGAAATATTCGGCCCATCTCTCTTTAATCCTGCCTTCATCGGTAAGCAATAACCCTTGGCCATTCTTAATTTGCCTACTATGGGTAATATCCTTTGTTGCCTTGTCTCTGGTTTTTGTTAGCCTGTATAGCTTCTTCACTCCACCTGGTGTTTCAAGTTCGTCATACAGTTCATCCCAGGCTTGCGCTTTTGCTCTAGCCACTGCCCTGGTTGCTTCCTTATTAGTAGCTTTGAAGCTACATTTATCTTCTTCTGTCCCTGAAGCACCCCATCTTCTTTTAGCTTTCTTCTTCGCTTTAATAGCTTCTTGCACTTTCTTATTCCACCACCACGTCTCTTTTCCTGCAGGGGGCTCTTTCCAGAAGTTCTACATAAAGTCTTATCTGCGGCCGTGAGCATGATCCTACTGTTCACATTCCACCATTTTTGCAGATCGTCTTCTTGCAGATTTATTCTTTCGATAACCTCTTCCCTGAACAATTTTGTTAGTTTCTCTTCTTTCAGTCTCCACCATCTAATTTTGGGTTCTCCATTTCGCGGTCTCCTATATTTCTACCTGCAAACTCCCAGCCCACAATCATCATTCTGTGTTGTGGTGCCACACTTTCACCATTTATGGCCTTGCAGTCTCCTTAAGATGTTGTCTTCGGCACAAGATGAAATCGATTTGTCTTTCTTTTCCACTACTCTTGTAAGTTAAGAGATGCTCCCTTGTCTTCTGAAAAAAAATGTATTGCAAATCGCTAGATCGAATGCCGTTGCAAAGTCTATTACACTTTCTCCTACTTTGTTCCTATCTTCCACACCCCAACCACCGTGGATCATCTCAATGCTTTCTCTGCTTCTGTCTACATGTCCATTCAAGTCGCCGCCCACAATTACTCTTTCCGCTGGGGGTACGGTGCGAAGTTCATGGTCCAGTTGCTCCCAAATTCCAGAATAATAAATTAAATTAATCTTATGAATCGGAAAATAAAAGCGTGGGTGCTTTTAGATAGTATGATAAGGTAAGCAATAGCACCCACGCTTTTATTTTCCGATTCATAAGATTAATTTAATTTATTATTTTTTTTACTTAAAAAATCTTTTTTAATTATATTTTTCTACTGATTTTATTTATTAATACAGTAGTACATTTCGTAGGTTTGCTTAGCATTATTGACTTTGTTGATTCACCACATACAGAAATGAAACATCGTATGACTATTAATGTTAATGATTTACCTGTTAGACAGTATTTTAAAACTCAGTACATTCTAAAGCTAGTTATCTGTAAAGTCGTAAGAGCAAATCCTCGTTTGTTTTGTGCAGTGGGAATTCACAGTATCTCTATGACAGATGAAATTTCTGCAGGTCCTCACCAACAATTTGATTGTAGGTCTTGTAATTCTGGAAGTATAGAAATAAACTGACTTCTGTGAATCAGTTTTGAGATAAACAAAAACAACACACGCTGCACACCATACAGCGTTTATTATAGTATAAGTTAGCCATGATTAATTTCACTTATATATCGTTCTTCGACATGAAATCTTCCGCGTAAGTTATCTTATAATGTTTGTTCAAATATTTTCTTTTTACAAATCTCGACATCCCACACATCCTTTGATGAAAGTACTATTACTTACCGTTTTTGGTGTACCTGAATTATTGAAAGTCTTCGAAGCTTGGCCATATCATACAAATACAATTTATCTCTTTATGACTTCAAATAGTCATCAATCACACTGCATTTATTATCAACGTAATGAACAATGAATCTAATACGTCGGTCAGTAAGACATCTGACGGCCCTGACTATTTAAAGATGCTGGACTTGTTACTATCCAATAATACTGATAAGCCGCAGTTATAAACTTTTATACTGCCTTCTGAATTCAGATTCTATTTAAATAATTTAAATATTATGATTAGTTCAATTTTATTTTACTTCTGGAATGTAAAGTTTATCTTTTCTTTCACGTCCATCAAGCTATTAACAAGTTCCACTCCCTCTAGAAAGCAATGAGGTTCCGGGGAAGTATATAGAAGGTGCCTGGAATTTCTCCCCTTTAATTACCACACGACCTTGTAGTACTTGATTCTTTTTACAGCACAGGGTTCTAAGATAGGGTAAACATCCCTGATTGGCCCTGCCAAGTTATTGGCCTTCCCAAGATCGAAAATGATTTGGCAAAACTGATATTGTTTCCGACACCTTTCTTGTTGTTTCTACGAAGTCTTCTACACATGGAACACTTCATCTTTATTATTGGTCGTGGTTAAGGTGATAATTCCAAGAAAGCTTCGTTAAGTAACAAATTTGACCAAAAAATTCTAAAAGGGTAAGCTAAGGAATATACTTCAATTTTCCTCTAGTTCTTTATTGCTATAACGTAATTATTGCACAGTTTTGCCTTCTTCAACAGCTAGAAGGATGTTTAGAGACCCCTTTGGATGCATCATTATGTAAATTATTCAAAATTCTTATCGTTGTAAGGAGTGGAAATAACTGTGATGCCATATTGCCACAGTTCCCATTTTTTGGTATGGGAGCAAATAAATAATTCGCTTTCTTTTTTTTTTTTTTAAAAAAAGAAATCAGTCTTCTAATGTGGCCATTCTAACCTTTAACAGTGTAAATCCCCCCCCGCCATCTTGGTATGACCTTTCCATTGCTTTACATGCGAATTGTTTTACTAGTCTTATGTCTCCCAGGAGCGTAATTTTTAAGTTCTGTTTTCGCCTAGTGTTTCGTCATGTTTTTTTTTTGACTCATGCTGTATTATAGAAATGCAACATTTTACACGCAACAGTATAATTTCCCGTTGATTTATTGTGATTTGTAAACTATTAATAATATGTTTTTCCTATATTTTATTTTTATTTTATTTATTTATTTATTGTCAACACAACAAGCTTTATAGTTTAATTCGAGTGTCGATATTTCAAATGCTTATTAACAGACATTTCTATTACGATATTCCTAAATGCTTTGGAAGACGACGACATATCACATATATCCAATTGGATGGAAGTTCTTCACATTTCTTTGTAGCTAGTACATATTCTCCGGATTGGTGACTTCGTCATTACATTGATCTTGCCTTTTCGCAGTGGAAGAGACCAGCGTTGTATATGCGAGTTTTTAATGATGATGGAACACAAAACTGTAACAATGATACTAAGTCTGTGCAGTATAAGTCATTTTGAACTATGTTCCTAAGAAGTAATAGATCAGAAATGTCTTTGCAATAACAAACATAAGATAGTACATTCTCTCTAATGTAGAAACGTTTTTAAACTTTCTTCCCATCCTTATTACAAATCCTCGCATTTTAAAAGCTTCATTTGTAATATTTATGTGACTGTTAAACTGTGACACCAAGATCTTTAACTACGTCGGGTATACTTAATGCATACTAGTAAATTTAATAATTAAATCGATAAATCGTTTTGTTTCCACTGAATGATAAAGCTTCATGTTAACTGAAAGTTCATTGATAGCGCACCAGTTAGTAAAGTTATCTATACTATGTTTTCTTCCATGGAATTAATTTTAGCATATATTTAAGGTCATCCGCAAATAGCACTTTTTCATTATCCGGTATGAATTGCGGTAGGTCATTAATGAACAAGGGAAATAACAACGGTCCAAGATTCAAGCCTTGCGGGACTCCTGACAGTGCTGTATATTCTTCAGATTTGTGTTCCTTAAATAGAACAGAGTGTCTGCGATTAGTTAGATAATAGCACATGAATGTAATCAAGGATGGGGAGAAGTGATAGTGATTTAATTTACTTAGTACTACATTGTGATTAACTCTATCAAACGCCTTTTCAAAGTCAATATAAATCACATCGGTTTGCTCTTCTTCGTCCATCGAGTATTCAATAAAATCTGATACAATTGCAAGATTCGTTACCGATTTTTGTGACAAAGCCTTGTTATTTAGTTGAGATGATTAAAAATTCGTTGGTATACAATCTGTTCAGACACTTTTGCAAAGACTGGTAAGATTACTATAGGCCTGTGGTTGGTAATTTCTCAGCTGCCGTTTGTTTTGGGTATAGGACAAACTAAAGCAGATTTCCATTTAGTAGGGAAAGTACATGTTTTACTATCAAGTTGAGCGCAATCAATAGGGGATATTTAAATATATCAATACATCCTTTAGGAGGGTATGCCATTAGATCTAACTGACGTTTTGGATTCTTGATAGCCTTTTCTATTTCTTTCAAATGTATTTGGTGAACAGACAGTATTTCAATTTCTTCGTAATCCCTAGAATTATCAAAATTACTGAATGATTGAGAAGAGGGTACAAATTCTGATTGGAAATACTGTGCAAACATCGTATTTTTAATTGTTATACAAATCCCGACCTTTAAAATTTAATATATTTGGGGGAACATGTTTTGTTTTGTTTTTAATAAGTTTCCACATTTGACCTGGATCATTATGGATTTTATTCTCAGAATGTGATATAATGGTATGGGCGCCCTTGATTTATACTTATATTTGAAGAAACTTCAGAAACCAAAACACTACAAGGGGCAAACTAACCACCAAGGCAAATTTCGTGAAAGCGGGGAGAGACTCTATTCTACTTCTGAGAGACATAAGACGGGCAAAACGATTCCCATGTAAATCAATGGAAAGGTCATACCAACATGGCGGGGGAGGGGGGGGATCTACACCATTAAGACAAAACACGATGACTAGTCATAGGAACTATTTGACAGTGGTACAAATACTAGTCTCAGTAATGAGAATAATTGGTACACGTCTTCAGGTCTTAAGAACTCATAGTGAACGTAAGGGACAATAACAAGCCGGAGTAAATATGCAGTTCAAGTGTCAAAACAACAGTGGTCTAAAAGGACCGATAACTGCCCCTACCTAGGACATTGTATCATCTTCATAAGCTTTGCGAATATCTAATTAAATGTTGCAAAGGATGAACGAAGAATATCTCTGAATCCTATTACTTATATGACAACAAGAAGGCAATATGAATAAACGAGGGAGAGGAACTATGACTCCATTAGGTAAAACTTGAATTTTATGTATATGCAAAAATAAGCAGAAAAGACATCAATACAAAACTTAGTAAATCATGATTACTTTTGTTTTCCAGATCTGAATTCTTCCATTTTCATACAGAAATATTTTCCCTTATATCTTTAGATCTAGCAAAGTTATTTTGCCTTTGAGCACTTCCATCGTGAAAGGAACACTTCCAAACAAAACGTACAAGTCGCTAACATACATCCACAAATAACCAAAGCAAAACATGAGTATACGTGTTCTAAAGTTAAGACAATCTCTTTAGCATGTGAACAGTGAATCTCACAATTCCGTGCTTGTGCCTCGCTCATGGACTCATCTAGCCAATAATTTTTCAGTCCAACGTCTTCTGCTCGCATCATCAGGTCATCAAATCTGTGGAGATAAGGAGACTGCTTTGGGACACAAGTTGAATACATGCTCATCGCAACACTTTCCTTTATCATAAAATAAGCGTCAGTACAGTCGCCGCATATTGCAAGAGCTACTGTATTATACTCTAAAAACTTGTCTATGAAAAGGACTGCTATGGATCTATTTGTTGTAATTTCTAGTTGTATTTTGGTAAGATTGGAGTCAATGTAGGTGTGGGTAGAAAGCGTACGTAGAAAAGGATTGACACTATCGTTTAAAATGGAAACCATAGAGGCTTTTGTGTAGATAACTAATGAATTCTCTACAACATCCTGGAACGTAGATATTTGGTAGTAATATCGAGGTGTTGTTAGAAATGATAAGATCGATCCATCGTACAAGGAACTGATAACGAGGGTGTAATATATCCACAAGAAAACAAGGTATCTTTCCCAAAACTTCTGAGGTTTCGTGAAGGAGATTTGAAGTAGAATTGACAATAATTGTAACAACCTGTCCATTGTTGATACAACAACATTGTTCACTCTCTGGAAAACAAGCAAAGTAATTTCCATACAACATAGCGTGATGAATATCAGAATCCATACATGTGGCTGAAATGGTAACCAAGTAGACATCCATTTAGGTAAGGGTCCTGATTTCTGAACAAGAATGTTTATATCACCGATGTACAAGGGAAAGTTGTACTTAAAATCTTGATACCTATCGTATTTATAAAATACGGGACGAAGAGCAAGATCTGCTAGTTTTTGTTGCAAGTCACCAAGAAGATTGTTCCATGAGGCATTTCTTTGCTTGGTTCCTGCATTAGGAGCATCAAACAACGGTCTAACGTGTACAGGGGTAAAGTTCATATCCTTCATTAGATATTCAAACATATGTCCAAACAATCCATAGTACTTTAAAGAATCTTTGTTATTTGATACAACTTGCAATAGTGGCATGATAGGTCTTCCTGTCGTTACTTTTAAAGGGTAACCATGCATATCTTGTAAGTACAATAAATTTAAGCGTTCATTCAGGAATTGTTTTGTTGTAAACATACTAAGAGGAGTCACAAATAATTTGTACAAAAATGGATTGTACCTTGCTACTACGAACTGTGGCTTACAAACTTTAGTGTTAATAGTGCTTGAGTTATGCAGGCACTGAGAGTTAGATATCTGCAAAATTGCTACAACTTTTAGTAATCCTGACGACCAACAAGTGTTGAATATCTCTCGAATCTCTGCATTACTTGAAACTACGTATGATGCTACAACTATAATAAATACTGCTCTGGTTTCCCAGATAAATGAATGTTGATTAGTTTCAATGATTTTGCTTATAACCTGCGGAATGTCAACAGTAATAATGACGACATTGCTGCTTCTAGTTAATATTGACGAATGAAAATGCACGTTGATATTATTTGCGTTTTGGTATGTTGTGTGATGTATAATCAGTTCATTATTCACGTATAATTCATGGAGCAGTGCTGTGATAAATATACCATCGGATTCTAGTATCACAGTCACTTGTTTCATAAAGGAAGTATATTTGTCACAGGTCCAACCGATCAATTGAATCATCCTTAAACTGTCAGTTGTAGAAATTGCTGATAGCTTCTCATGAATGATACTTTCAATGCTGTATGCAGTTGACAACATCACAAGAAACAGAAAATATATCATTGTAGTAAGTTACGGACAACTGGACTACAGCCTGAAAATGGAAATAAATTATTAGCAAAAATGTTTATAAATTATATATATATCTGTAGCCCAGTTTACAAACATGGCCAGGTCCATTTTTGTCACAAAATGAATTAGACATTGTTTCCGTCAGGTGGTTTCACCCTTTATGCAATACTAAATCTCTTTCGTTATAAAAACGTCCACAGACGTTAAAAATGCATTTGAAGGGTTCACGGGAAGAACGATGAAGGTCCATTTCTGAAAGCTGTAAGAAAAACACATATTAAAGTGTAAACACTTGGATTTAAAGTTATTTTGCTCTAGGCATATCTTCGACCAGTGACGTAACGTTCGGGTCCGCAAGGCCCGCGGGATCAGGTAAGAAAGAGGGCCCGCGTCCGATTTTCTAGATTTATATTATTTAATACATTTTTAATTTCTAATTTAAGGAGAAATATTGCATGCAAAAGGCACAAACTAAATCTTGGTTCATCCGGAGTCCACTTTTGTAATGTTAGGGGAATCTCCCATTTGTTAACAAGGAATGTAGTTAACGACATTGCCCTTTCAACGTCACTGTGATTTTTAACAATTTAGGCTACTAAGGAAATCAACTTTTTTTCGTTCTTCTGGAAAATGCCAAAGAAGAATTATATGCTGCCACTCGTTATGCGAAAGATTCCGTTATATCGATGGAGTTGTCGGATTGACTTCATATTTGATATATATATATACACCTCACGACCTCTAGAGTGTATATCCGGTGCAAGGTGGCGCTACGACCGAAAATTACAAAAATACTTAAATTCGATTTTTTAAAGCATTTTAGACATGATCACGCCCCTAAATTGTTGTTAATAAGCGAAGTTATGCGGGGCCCCGGGCAAGTCAATTACTTGGGGCCCATTTAATTTGGTATTAAGCCTCAATTTAAATTTATCGTGAGTAGCAGTATAACTAAGCATGAGTGAATAATTAATTATTATTTATGTTGTAAATAATAATAATAACAGAAAGAGGAGTATAAATAAGGAAATTACATTTAATGCTGTTCCATTGCAGACAGATGATATTTTCCTGTAATCGACTCTTCGCGATATAGGCCTCTAGAATCTATGTATAAGGAACAATTTATTTACATGTGTGTATGTGTAAAAAAGGAGCGGGGCCTGTTAGCAACAGGCAAATAGGCAGTAACCATAATCTGTTAGTAACATTGATTTCTTATGTAGTAATCATAGACCGATTAATATGAATTTGTTAAAGTATATTTTTATTATTTAATGTACTAGCACTACTTGTGTTTGCTATACACTTTTATAAAGGGGACCCAAATAAAAGTTTTGCGGGTGGGCCCGCACTCATTTCATTACGCTACTGTCTTCGACCTCAAGCAAAAATAACTTTATATTCAAGTGTTTACACTTAAAATGCGTTTTTTTCTCACAACTTTCAAAAATGGACCTTGATCGTTCTTCCCGTGTATCCTTCGTTTAAATACGTGACTTCTTTACAAAAAACGGCCAGCTCCACAAGCGCTTAGTTTCAAACACGGCCAGGTCCAGTATAGTCAATCACAGCACAGTATTCAGCCAATCACGCTGAATCACAAGAAAATGAAAAAGAGGATCTGTGTGAGTGTGAAACCAACAACGATAATTAGTACGATGAAGTTATGGAAATTGTCAATTGAAGATTTTTCTATAGAAAAGTATAAAATGCGCTAAGAATATAACAAAGAAAGCTTGTAATTAAAATGTGTTTTATTAAGTGTATTATTAAAAACCAACCTCAAGGAATCACTTTCATAGTTTCATGTGTGCAGTTTTTGTTACAAAGATGGCCACGTCCACACATTGGTTACAAACCCGGGCACGTCCAATTTTGTTTTGTAAATAACTAATAACTTTTAATATAATGTATCACATCTGTTACACATTCAATTTTAATTACATATTGGTATCCAAATAAAAAAAATAACAATAATAATGCTTTTTATCTATAGTAAACTGTTTTTGCACGCCACTGGAAAATTTTTGCAAAGTGGACGTGGCCGTGTTTGTAACTGGGCTACTCATATATATTAAACATTTGATCATTAATACAGATCTTGTTTTACGAAAGTGCATTAACCTTGCAACAAGTCTTATAGAGAAATAGAACCAGCTTATATTTCATCAAAATCAGAATGACTTACGAAGCAGGAAACTTCATCCTGGATTCTGCAAATGTCACACCAGTTCTGAGAACAGAAACTTGTCCTTAGTAGATGATCATTCCTCGAGAAACAGTAAATTTCAAAAAGTGAAGGAAATTCGTTTCTTGACTGCAAACGGTCATTAAGTGTCCCCCCCCCCCAAGATAATATTACACGAATTTGAGACGCACAATATCTGAAATTAAACCTTGGAATGGATTACACAAGTTCGGTGTGAATTGAATTGGGAAACTGTAGGAGTGTGTACGTTTTGTTGAGAAAATAATTTCTTTAATAGTAGCATCACTATATTTTCTCTGTGCTTCCCATAGAGTTATAAAACCTCCACTAGACGCAGTGCTGGCGCTACCGTCTACGTGGATTTTAACTCCCAGCCGGCGCAAGTTGAACGTTCAATTGTTTTCCTGTTCGTTTGTCACAAAACAGCGACCACACGCTGCCTGGTATTGTATTTGCTACGCACGATCTTTTTTATGAAGGAAAACAAACAAATTCGCAGTAGATTTCACCTTAGTTAAGTTCAATACGTAAGATACAAACAATTCCTAATTAAATTGATCAATATAAGGTATAATTTAATATAAAAATCACTTATATCAAACGTTCTTCATGCTATGATTTTGGTTCTGAAACATTTTTTTTCTTAATTTTATTTATGACCTTTAGGCATCTAGGGAAGGTGTCGGCCAGGGCCTATTTTCAAGGTGCTATCCCGGTTTTTATTTCATATTTTATTTAAATAAAACAATATAATTTTTATACTTAAATCCACACAACTTATTTAAAAAAATAGGCATACATTTAAAACTATTATACAACATTAGGGATACATCGAAAGTGACATGAATATTATACACACAAATTGCTGATACTGTAATTGTATACAACCAATGGTTTACTTGCATAGATTTACAAAGAAAAATTATGACATTGAAAATAGCGTAAGGGCACCAGTCGTCGGACATACACTAGTAGTCGGCAGTTTTCACATGAATATCATTGAAACAAGACTTATGCCATTTAAAAAAAAATATATATAAAATCCATCTCTAGTTTTCGGACAGCTTTAACTTGATATTTAAGTTCTACTAGCTATGGAAAATGACATTATATAGACCACCGAAAAATAAAGGCTTCCGTGATTAGCTTAGAACATGCCGGAAATGTTATCTGAGAATGAAGTAGTATGTCTTTAAATTTATGGTAAAAATCTTTGTCTTAAAAAATTTCAAAACAACATTGTTTCTTCTAGCATTTCAAAAGTTCTAACTTTATATCATAAACAATACCAATAGCCTATTAAGTATATTATTGTGTCCGACTTTAGGAATATAGAATTCACGAGTCTTCCAATTGTCGTTTACCGTGTCGCCATAGCTCAGCGGTAGAGCGTTGGCGTAACATTCGGGAGGTCGTGGGTAGGAACCCAGTGGTCGACGATCATGACTGAGTCTTTTCCTCAGTCACACCAGGCACATGCCAGGATGACACCGTCAACATACGCCCTGGCCGACATCTTCCAGAATCCTTTCCCCTCCCCTATCCCGGCATGAGCCTTAGGTGCCTGAAGGCCATAAATAAAATTCAACAGTACATTATGGGCTTAATAATATTTAAATTTTAAATAGACATATATAATTATAATTTTTTCTACACGAATATAACTACTTTATATCCAACAGGCCTAAACGAAAACGATTCAATATTTCTGAACGTAAGAATACTTATAGCTGTCCATAATGTTGCATCAAATAACTCAATTCAAAGATGTTTGTTTTCTTTTGTATTACTAGCACATATATAAACTGCACGAAACAGTATTTTACATAATGATTTTTTCACGTCATATTAAATTATGAGCATTTATTTGTGAAACGATACATTACTTCCTTTCTTAAATCTCTCAGTATAGCTATAAGCTGCATAGCAGACCGGCCTTTTCTTCTCAAATACGAAGAACCGTATCAGAAAATGCCAAAGAGCAAATCATAAAAGCTCGCAATACGTGTTGTTCTGCCCAACAAACACACTCTCGCCCAACTTTCAAGTGGCGCCGCGATCGCAGCGCTAATGCTGACTCTAGTGGAGGTTTTATAACTCTATGGTGCTTCCGCAACCACTAACCATACCTATAAAGGGTATATTTTAGCAAATATTGACGTAACGACTCAAGACAGGATGTTAAACTAAGTTTTTTGACAAATGTTTAAAAATTAGGAGGTTAATGTTTATGTATGTAGACTCCTAAGCAGCCTACTGCGTGAAGTACGTTCTGGACTGGCATCAGAGAGATATAATGTGTAGCGTTTTTCTACTAGGTAGTAAAAAGCTAGCTAGTAAAAAGAGCGCCGTGGCGAAAATAAAATATGAAGACACCATCAATCCTTTTATTAGAGCTCAGGGGTGGGTTGCAAGAAAATACTTAAGTGTAAAATCTGCCTTAAGTCAGACCATCGAGCTCTACATAATACTGGAGTGACTAAGTTACTTTGTGGTAAAGATAGACGCCAGGGCTGGGTTGCAAGAAAATACTTAAGTGTAAAATCTGACTTAAGTCAGACCATCGAGTTCTACATAATACTGGAGTGACTACTTAGTGTTAAAGATAGACGCCAGAGCAAACGTTTAAACTTGTTTGTCCACTTCCAGTCTAATCCAATGTTGACCAAATTTTCAGTTCTAACTCAGTTTTATACGCTTCTAATCGCTGTGCGGCCTTTTTTTAATTTAAGTGGTCACTCCAGTATTATGTAGAGTTCGATGGTTTGCTTAAGAGAGATTTTACTCTTAAGTATTTTTCTTGCAACCCAGCCCAGAGCAAACGTTTAAACTTGTTTGTCCACCTCCCAGTCTAATCCAATGTGGACCAAATTTTCAGTTTTAACTCAGTTTTATACGCTTCTTATCGCTGTGTGGCTCGTTTTTTTAATTGAAGTAGTCACTCCAGTAGTATCTAGAGCTCGATGATCTGACTTAAGTCAGATTTTACACTTAAGTATTTTCTTGCAGTCCACCCAGAGTAAGAAGTGGTTACATCAAAGAAAATAATAAGTAAGGGCTGTTTTTCATGAAAGCTTGCGTTGCTTCATTTGCTTGCGATTTGGGTGAGTAGCCAATTGAAATGCGTGTTGTATTGTAAGACAAGTGTGTCACGTGTTTCAATTGGCCATTCACCCAAATCGCACGCAAAGCAAGCAACGCAAACTTTCATGAAAAATAGCCCTGAGAAGTACCCACGTATACCTTGATAGTAGCGACAATTGCGGCAAATCCTGGTGCCTTCAGTTTCTATCAAGGATGTTCTAATAGAAGATATGCGATTTTGCCAAGAACATGAAACCAAATGTCAGCTTAGTCCCGCCTAGTTAGCCCACTTAGGGCTCATTTTCAAGCCCGCTTGCGTTGCTTGCGATTTGGGTGAGTAGCCAATTGAAACACGTGTTTTATTGCGTGTTGTATGTAGTACGTAATACACGTGCTTCAATTGACTACTCAACCAAATCGCACGCAAAGCAAGCAACGCAAGCTTGCATGTAAATCAGCCCTTACTTCAATCAAAAGCATTATTTTCCGCTAACAAAGATAGCAACAAGCTCTCTAGTTGTTCGCTCAGGTACGTCGCTTTGGCCAATGCTCAGTTGCTTTTGGCTTCATTCTTTCTCTGCGCATGAGATAGCTACAAGCAAATCCTCTATTAGAACATTTTTGTTGCTAATGCCTTGTTAACATTACTTACATCTTACCATGGTTAACGTTAACCCGAGTTCAATTTAGTAATGTAAACGGTAGTTACCGTTAACGCGGGTTTCAAATTTAACTAGCGTCAACTTACGACGGTTATCTAGTAACGTTTAAACGGCTGTCTAAACGCAAGTTAGTTATTTGGCACGAATCACTTGGTGATATATCCATATATCTATTTAACTGAACGAAGAAGAACTTGTAAATACCCATGGATCTCGATACGGAAGAAGAATCTACTTCTAGTCAGGGGCTGTTCATCTGAACTTCGTTATGCGCTCGTGTCCCTTCGGAAACCACGCCTCCTTTACGTCACAGGCGGATAGCGCATAGGAAATTTCTTAAGAGATGATGAGAAATAATTTATTGTGGCCTTTTGGATAGGAATTTTTTGATAAAACAAAAAACTGTTATAATCTATGCTATATTGCCTATAATATGAGACAGATTTGGTTTCAATAGCTACAGTACTTTCAGAGCTACGGCCTGTTATTTGAGTTGGATAGTGAATTTTTTATCCTTAAATAGTTTATTATGGCTGTTTGGATGGGATTTTTTATATAATATGGAATAAGAGTATATAAATTAAGTAACCTTGCCACGTATATCCATATAAGGATAAATTGCGGTATAAAAGACAAATTTTTGCTTGTAATGAAATTTCCACTCCTTTCAAAATTCCTAGTGTCGTATGTTTTCCTTGTACGGACAAGATTATTTTGATTACAGTAAACCTACCAGTATCTCTATGAAATGTGATGCTTTAGAAATAACCATTCAGTAGTTACTTCAGATTTTCTTTTTGCTCAAAGCGATGTGAGTAAAAAAAATAATAAAACATACTTTTTAAGACATACTTTTTTAAAAACAATATGTATTAAAAAGTGAAAAATATTTTTATGCATGACTAAAAGGAAAAGCATGTCGTGCGCTCTCATATACAGTCACTTTATAAGTTCTTGAATTGGCGCGCCCCATGTTTTTTTAGTCATTCATAAACAAAATGATTTTTCACTTTTAGTACGAATTGTATAAGAAAAGTATGTCTTTATTTTATTTCTAGTTATTTCTGTGTTCGTATAATTTTTCTCAAGCTAATGTTTCCTGTCCCAAATCCTAAAGCGTTCTGCAACCAGTCAAACGACAGATCGTTGCAGGTTAGTATTTATTTTAGGCTAAAGAAGTCCATATTAAAAAGAAATATTATAATATGCTTTAAAAATATAAAACTATATGAATGTAACAATAGAATATTGTACTGTCGCCTGACTTACGTCGCTGTGCAAAATTCATCATTGCGTGACGTCGGGAAATAAGTTAAATTAACGTTGCAAGATTTGAGGACACCACGAACCATTGTGAACTAAAGAAAAAAGAATGTAAAAAACTTGTATTTTTACATTTCCATGTTTTCATTCTTCATTCACTGTGTACATGTTATACTAGCAGAGAAATCAGCGAGACCTTGTTGTCAGTATCATAAGCAAAAGAAAGCATTGGTATAAACTTCACGAAAAGTTCGGGAAATGGGATGAAAAAATAAATTTAAGAAAATCAATTTTTCCTTGCTTTTTTTTAACCTTAAGTCCTGAAAGGGCCTTCAGACGATAAGAAAGATCAATTCCTTATAAACCTTTGCCCATTCTTAATACATCATTAAAAAAATATCTTTACCAGTCGAGGAAAAAATTAAAAACTTTCGTGGTCCATCAACAAAGTCCGTGGTGTTTATCAGTTCGCGCAGTGCCCCTGTATTATTTTAATAGATCAGCTAAAAAGACCTTGTAATTGACATAAGCTTAAGAAAAAATCAGTATAAACTTCAAGAACATAACAAAGTAGCTCAAAAGAAAGAAGAAATAGAATAAAATGAACATTTTCTGGAATATATTCGCTCTTTTTCGGTCTAACCACCCTTCTGATTATTAAACAACCTTCATCATCATTTTAAAATGTTCAAAGAAACTGAAGAATTTACAGCTAAAATGTTGATCTTGGGTGGGGGAAGTGGTCATGTTTGTATAAAAAAATTCACATCCAAAAGATTTTTATAAAATTATTTTTATTATAAACTGATGAAAAATTGACGATTCAAATCAAATAACAGGCTGCAGATCTGAAACTACTGCAGCCATTGAAGGATAATATTTTTTATTTTATAGCCCATAGATTACAAATTATAACAGTTTCTGTTGTATCAAAAAATTCCCATTCAATTTTTTTTTATAAAATCATTTTTATTATAAACTGATGAAAAATTGATGATTCGAATCATATAACAGGCTGCAGCTCTGAAACTACTGCAGCTATTGAAGGATAATATATTTTTATTTTATAGCCCATAGATTACAAATTATAACAGCTTTTGTTGTATCAAAAAATTCTCATTCAAAATGTTTTTATAAAATCATTTTTATTATAAACTGGTGAAAAATTGACGATTCGAATCATATAACAGGCTGCAGCTCTGAAACTACTACAGCTATTGAAGCAAAATATTTTTTATTTTATAGCCTATATATTGCAGATTGTAACAGTTTTTTATTGTATCAAAAAATTCGCACTCAAACGGCAATAATAAATTATTTTCCTTCTGCCTATTGAAAGGTTCCCTATGTGCTATCCGCCCGTGACGTCACTGTAGCAAAAACCGTTGGAACATGATTTTGAACTTCGGAAGCGCCTGATGAACATACCTTCTCACTTATTCTGTTGTACGTACCTTGACTTCTAGTGACCCGAAATTGAAGCCAGCACAAGCCATGATCACCTGGAAGGTGAAATTGATTAAAAAAGCAACTGAACATCACGTTCCGTACAATACCTTATTTAAAATATTCCAGTCTTCCTCCTCTCTTCCTTAGCTAGATCTTCATCCATTCTTTGCTTCCACACACCCAGGTATAGGCCAACCAATAAGACGCAAGCAAATCCCAATTCATCAGGCAAGATTAATCGATAACCGGCGTCAAGTTGACCCAGCTTAATTGTATTGGGCCAGTCGATCCGTCTCCCGTATCTAAATCCATGGTAAGTACCTTGGAAGAACTCTTTTACCTCGTAGAGACGAAAATGGATATAGAATCAAGAGAGAAGAAAACATAAGTTTAGAAGACAAAGATGAGATAAGAGCAATCTATTTCTAAAGAATGAAAGATACTATAAACTAATATAGAAGGTAAACAATATTAAATTATTAAACATTTTTTATGAAACATAACGACTATTATGGGCGAAAACTTAATTGAGATCTTAGCCAATGAAAATTAATAATTTCCCACCAACGGCATTTTTCGACGGTATCACATGATCTTTGACTTGTGCTGCGATCTGACGAGCAGTCCAGAGGACGGAAATTTTTGTATGCTATGCACAGTATGGCAAGAGACATTTCTTATTATTTTCTTTGGTTACACACTGTCGCAGCTTTATTTATATCCCCGGAAAAACGTTCAATATCCTTCCGTCAAATAGAAGTAGTCGCTGACCAATATCCTTTAAAATTATATACCATGAATTTGTTACTAATTATTATTACATTTACAACGTTCATTAATTACGTCATTTGCAAAATAATGTACACCCTTGGGTCGTTTCTAGGATACCAAAAACAACTAAGAATAAATCAAAATTATGGGGTTTAGTTATAAAACATTGAGCCAGAGTCATGAATTAAAACGTCTAGGCAATTACTTAAAGCACAAGATTCTGCATAAGAAAATATAACATAAAATGAAAGTAGAGAAAATATAAATGTAATATAATAAGAATAAAACAAAAGAAGAGAAAACATAAGTGACGTAATACGAATATAAAACAATAAGCTATATAGCATGTAACAGTCCTGTTTGGCTGTCAGCCTCCGTACCGCAGTGGGCACGCAAAACACACAGGGGAGAAGTGTTGGGGCTGCCAGGGTAAGAGACCACGTTCTCTGAGTTCCGTTTCTCTCGAAGAGAAACAGTCGCCCAGGGAGGTTATCCCTCAAGGAAGGGACCAAGGTATATGAGTTACTGGTTCCAGACTTCCGAAGAGATATGGTCGCCCGCGGCCCACAGATTGTGGAAGGGTAGCATGAGCTACAGGTTTCAGACCTTAGAAGGAATATGGTCGCCCGCGGCCCACAAATTGCGGAAAGGTTGTATGAGCTACTGGTTCCAGATCTCCAAAGAGATATGGTCGCCCGCGGCCCACCGGTTGTAAAACGTTCAGGAATGTAGGTTCCGTGCCTCTAAGAGAGTAATGGTCGCCAACGGTTAGTTTTTAGGAAAGGAGGGGAGGACAAGGGAACAATACCCGCACTGCAAAATGTCCAACGCCGCAAGTTCCGCTCATCGTATGATAAACCATCGCTTACGTGATCACACGAAGCTGAAGAAGGAATGTTCAATAAAATCACCTGATCTGTATAGATGCTTGCTTTCTTGATGTAAAAGAAAAAAAAACACACTATTTCGCGTTCTTAACATACGACCTTACGGTCTAACGGCCAGGTGCCTGTCGTTCGGTTTATATAGAAGTATACAACAATCTACGAACACTACTGATTTTGTCCATCAAATATTAATAAAAATAATTGTTAGTTAATAACGAATAATTCACAATATTATTCTTTCTAGAATTATAGTTAATTAATGTTAAAAGTTTCTTAAAATACAGTGAGAAAACGACAAAAAGAATTATCGAATTGGCTCACATATGCGTCATCCTTTGGACTATTTGCTAAACATACAATACATATAGTAAATTTTATTACTGTAAACAGTCTACTTATTCAGCGCTGTAATATATATGACGCCCGATTGTGGCTTTTAACCTTTGGCACGGTACAGGTAAAATCCCACAATGTAACAACACATGTGGATACAAGAATACAGACCCTATGTATGTCGATAGCAAGGTACAGTTCGAGTTACGTATCAAGCGATGTCATTGGAAAATCCTCACATACTGAATAACACACGGTAATCACTCTTACTCCTTTGAACACAACCCTTTCAAGCATCACACCTTGAAACACAACTAAAAACATATTTACAGTGTCTATATACATATGTCCAACATTGACGGGCTATAGTCTCGTATGTAATTCAGGCTTGTAACAGTTCTTCGTCGCGACTTAACCGACAAGGGTTTTCACAATACATATTATTGTTCACTAAAACACACGCACACAGAGGCCACACGCTCAGGAATTATTTACATTTCTAGAAGACATCCTATCACCATGTGAATAGAAAAGAACAACTACGCGTGCTACGTCGATTCAACACTTCTTACGAACCTAAGCGACTCAAATTTAAAGGCAAATAGAACACATGGACTACCTCCAAGCCTTTCATTTCTGATAGGAACACCGCCAAGTATGACACCTCATTAACTTCTCAGGATGTACAACAGTGCTCGTTGACTGAAAACTCGTAGAAGACAACAAGCCAAACAGTGGTCCCTACTCAACACATACGACCTCATCGTACTTGACAGCAACGTAGAAACTGGCAAGCAAAACGGTCGTCACCACCCGGGTGACTTCAAATGACTCTCGTCGATCAATGGGCACGGATTCTTGTTATCCGAACAGACTCTTTTGTCACAATGCTTTTCTTCTCAACCTTCTATCCTTTTCCATTCTCAAGGTCGATGTAATACATGTCACCTCTGAAAAGATGAAATGGCTTAAATCACTCAGTCTTCTCGATAGAAAATATTTTATACAAGCTTGCAAGAAGTCTATTCAATTCCAGGTATCGTAAGGCTTCTTCCCTTGCTCTTACACTGGCCAGTCGCTTAAGTTCCACGTAAGCTCATCTTCGTTGGTTGTCGAGTTTGCTTGTACCATTCCTCCTCCTCGCTTCACATTTTTTTTCAAGTGCAGTTCGCTTGTTTTTTCATTCACATGACCTTTCCTTCTTATGATCCTAAGCAAAACATTAGACTCTTACCAGGTGTTCCCATTCACGAAATGCCGCTCATGCTGTTCCTCTTTCCGACCCTCGAGAGAGTTGGGTCATCTAATTTTCTGTTACAGGTTGAAAAGTACGATCCGAAGTCCCTTGAGCGACTCCGGCGGTTCCAGTGGATTCCTCAGTTCCCGAATTGTCAGACGTACGTTTATCGTGTTCAGTTCGGTCCTTCGGTAGGTATCGTCAATTCTCATAGGACTCCTTGTTTTCCTTCCACTTATGTTTGTAAGTCTTGCTCCGGAAGGCGTCATTCCTCTGCGATTCAGTCATGGTAGATTGTTCATTAACATCTACCTCATTAACGTTCACTGATTTCCCTCGATTGTTTCCACCAGGATAACATACTTCACCTTTACTTTTCGCGGGTGCCTTTTTGGACTCGAAGGTGTCACGGATAAGTTCCAGCCTTCGTATGGATTCTAGCATGTCCGAAAAAGTCACGTTCCTGACCGTCACCAGCTGTCTCTGGAACGCTATGCGCAAAAGTGGGATAGCCTCGTCAGCATAGCATAAGTGAATTCGTCCGACTGGTAATGGCTTAAGAAGAACCGTCGAAACGTCCGATATGAATCAAAGCTATGTATGTTTGACTGATACCAGGAAAGAACTGTATTCTTTAGAACAAATGACAGGATTTCCAAGAACCTATCTGGGTTTAATCCAACCAAATCGGCCTCGCTTTCAAACTAAGGAATGTTCGTGCCGTGATCTCCCCGTTAGTTGAAGGATAGCTTGTGAAGGATTTGAGTTCAGAGAGGCGAATCCGGGGTCATGTCTCTACATGGGCATTCCACGTCTCTTCATTTTCGTCATTGCACTTGCGATGAATTCTATTGCCTCTTCCTGGTCTGTAAGACTTCTTGCGTCTTGGTGGTTTAGCTTCTTGACTGGATGCACTAGTCCAATCAGAGAACCCACTCTCATCTTCCGACGACGACAGCTTCTTTCCTTCTCAGTCGTGAGTGGTTGTTGTCTTTCTTCACGAAGACCCTATTTTTACTTCTGCGTAGGTTGCCCTGGGTAAACGTAGGTTACCAGTAACCCAACCATCTTCTTCGTACGACATTCCCCGGCTGGATTCGTAATGATGGGTAGAGCGACTGTTCAAGTTCAGTAGTGTTTCTTTAAGTATAGCTACTTCTGATTCTTGAGTGGAAACACGTCTTTGAATAGATTCTATCTCATCCTGGCTGACCTACAGAAGGGCATTGGTTTCTTTCCTAGTTCTTGGACTTCTTTAACTACATGTTGTGAGGGGAAAGGAGTTGGGAAGTTGCCGGGCAGGTCCTATGTGAAGGTACCATCCAGCATTTACCTGGTGTGACTAAGAATAAAAATAAGCCAGAATCGAACCCACGACCTCCCGACATGCTACGCCAACGCTCTACCACTGATCTACGGCGGGTCAGTAAATAATAGCAGCTTGTCGGTGGGCGAAATCATCCCATCTCCTAGTTATACTACTAACTACTTATTCAAATCCAGGCCAGACGCTGGAGACTTTTCTCGCAGTGTTCCCATGCATGGCACTCTAAGATACACTTAGCCTCTTATCGAAAAAGGCAGTCCCCACAGTACTCGGTATAGAGGGATTCTAATGTGGCCACACAATATGGCTGCCGCTGTACCGTAATTTGGCTTCATGTGACGTCATCTATGTTCTCTCTATTTTCTTCCTAACTCTATGATTTAAGATGACCGTTTGCATTCGTATTCGTATTTAACAATCTAGCGCGGACTTGGCTAATTATGTCCATCTATTGTGCGTACGTTTTAAAAATGGCTGTTTTTTAAGTAATATTTATAATATAATACAGTTTTACAGTCTATCGGTATTAATAATTGATGTTTTAAGGTGTTATTTATAAGTTGCTATGGTTACAGTTCGCCATAGTCGTCAGTTCACTCCAAAAACTCTAGTCACAGTCACTTTTAGATGTATTTCTCACTGCCAATTTTGAATTTTTCATTGAAGAACTATGGTATGATACACTGAAGCACTATGTAATATATCTGAAGAAATTTTCTTGAATTGAAGCCCCCAAAACACTTTGAAATTATACAAATTAAACACTAAACATTTCTGCGGCTTTCTTCTCTTAAGCCGCCATGTTCCAAACGTCACTTCAACACCACCTCTTTTCGCCGGCCACGCACAGTGTAGCTGACCGTTTGCCCACCAAATAAACTGATATATCAAAGAAAATTAACAAGAAGTGACTGCTAGAAGTTTTCACGTATACCTATAGATGTCTCTTCATCTTCTTATAGTGCTACCAGTACTCGATAATATTAACGCCATTAATATTATTTACTTGTAACTAAAAATGCAACAGAGAAGAAGAAATGAAATAGAGGAACCGAGAAAGAAAGTGAATGCTGAAAGTTTGGAGTAGTCTTATCATATTGTATCATTTCTTGCACTCTAATAACTTTATGAATAAAGTACCCATTTTTTTTAAAAAAATATTATATGTGACATATTTTCTCATGTAAACTGATCTATACTTAAGGATATGATTTTATGATTATTTTTTACTACACGTTGAAACTGTATAGCAGTAAAAAAAGTAAAAAATATTAATCTGGGGCATGTTTCACGAAAGTATTTTGCAACGTTTCACTCTTTCATTTTGCATTTCCGGACGACTGTCTCAACAGTGCTAACCTCCTGCCATAAACTCTTGATCTCATTCAGTCACTTCTCTCTACCATTTTGTGCATGGAATATGATTAAAGAAGGCAATATTCAATTGTTAGTGAACTTATGAAACTCAAAGGTAGGCAACGAAACGACAGCAAACATAAAGATTGTGGCGAGAGGTTAGCGCTCTTGAGACAGTCCTCTGAAAATGTATGAAGAGTGAAAAGTCGCAAAGTACTTGTGTGAAATCCCCTGTTAGCAAGAAAATTTAAAGCTCATTTTGTCAAAACTCTGAAATTGTAACAAATGAAGTTCTTAGATGCACCCACAGAATGTATATAATTATGAATAAGGCCGGCTTTTCATACAGACGCTCGCCGTGTAGTTTGTTTGCGATTTGGCTGAATAGCTAATTGAAACACATGTTCTACGTGTAACACGAGTTTCTATTAGTTACTCACAGAAATCACAAGTAAATCACGCGGCGAGCGTCTGGAAGAAAAGCCGGTATAAGTTATATTCTCGAATTGCATGGTGTTAATTTTGTTAGTGGTGTCATACGTAACCGAATGAAACTTTGCTCTTTGACAATTAAACTTTTGTAATAGCGAAATATTAGTCCGATTCTATAAAACTATTTATTAAATTGGTTTTACTTACAGAAGTAAACTTGAATCGTTGTATTTTTAATTCACTAAGATGAATCTGCTTAAGCTTTCTATCAAGGATTTGCAACTCTTGATTTGAGGGAGAGAGAAATTATGTGTTATTTAGAACTAAGAACAGTACTAGCGTAAACCCTAGAGGTGTTGCACTCATACAATTGATTTTATCTTCTTTTATCTAACAATATAAGAACTGGATATGAGTTTATAAAACATTATGCGACCGTTAAAAGCAAATTGTATTTTGAAGTAATGGAGAAATCTTGCACTAGTTTCTATATCTAATGGACCCTATTTCCATCCCCGCCTTGTATACATTTATAGGCAACAAAGGAACACGTAAGTAGATTTCGTTGATATACAACGTGATAGGTGACGTTATGTACATTAGACAAACATGAAGGTAAACTAAGGATATGGCGTGAGTGTATAAAATACTTTCTGTTTCGGCATTACATTGTTATTTTATATTGACTGCTACTAAACAATATTTCTTTCATTTAGTTTATTCCTCAGCAGAGGTTTTGATTTTGAACAATTCAAGCGTTACTGTCCCGTTTCATGAAAACTAGGATTAGCATTTCCCATAATCCTTTCGTATCAGTCCACTTTCATGCAATAAATTTGTTGATTGTAATTTTTTGTAGCAGAAAGAAACACACAATTTCTTTTATAATACAATACCTTCAATGTTAAATATATCTAAAGCAAACTATGATACAATTATACGAGGTATGATTTAAAAAATTAAGAACCGTTAGGTTATAAAAAAGGAGGTTTATAGTCACTATTGACTCTAAATAATTTTAAAGTCACTATTGTTTAATACAACACATGGCAGATGGACATCCAGATTGCTATGGTGCAGTCAAGTTCTTCCGCCATTACACAAACAACATCACTTACTAAAAGTACATTCCTATCGTTCATGAGACTTTTCCCTTACACTTGGAAGAGCTAGCAGTGGATTTCTGTATACAGGGGAATGTTTCTTTTTCACTTTCAGTAAATGAATGACTGGAAGTACCATTTAGTCAGCGTGATAACTGATAAGTGACATTAATGGATTTGTATAAAGTACTGTGACACAACAACCAATTCATTCAATGGCTTGGCAACGCGGGTAGGTCAGGCAAACAGATCTTACTTTAGAAATTATCCTCGTGCGTATGTTACCTTAGCCGGGATTTGAACCCTGAATCTTACAGACGTTGGCGTGACGCATAACTAAACGGCAGAAGATCTTTACAGCAATTCTGCCAGAATTTTAAGTTTGGAGGGTGTAAAGTCGAAGTTAAGGGGTATGTATGTAGAATTTCGAAGGGTTGCTATCGACTTTTAAGAACCAAAATTAAATTTGGGATATATGTTCAACGATTTGAAAGGGTGACACCCCCATTGATGAGAAGGAAGGGGTTTGGCAGAATACCTAGTTCTTTACGTAAATGGGAATTAACACCATTAGCAGTATTTTCCAGTTAATTGAAAATGTTCCCGAGGTTGTGGAGTGGTTTTGTGTTTAACAACACGAGACCAATAGTTGGCTGAGTTGAGGCCAAAAGCATATTGAACTTCATAAAAGGATGCACAGAAATTATGCGTGATTATAGTAGTTTCATCGTGATCTATGACCATAAAGAAAAAAAAACTGATAGTAGAAGATGAAAAAGAATCAAACGGAAAGAGCAAAATGGATTAGCAACATCATCGTTTGTAGTTTGAACCTCAAGAAGAAAACCACTTAGCCCTCATGGTCCAGCCGCTAACGTAGCTTTACCAAAATCCTCACTGAGATTTTCCAGAATTTTTCTCAGTTTTACCAGGCATATACTGGGAGATCATGGTCACTTCCTTCCCCCACCCCTTTGCCGGAAGGGCGATTTCCGAGAGAAGTGATTCCTCAGACGTGCTGGAGTTTTTCTAAGTCTGATCATGTGCAATTACCTTTTAGACCTGATGGAACATCATATGAAGATATCATTTTGATATATACAGCATCATAAAATGGAAGCACTCTCAATATTCAAGGGTATCATAGATTTTCTTAGGGATAATTCTTCAGGTCTTCCCACTACTTTTCATTTCTAAGAAGAATTATAATATCAGTTTGAGAACATGCGTTGGCTTACCAATCGGAAGGTCCTGGGAACGAGTCCATCCTGCCTATGAAGGTAGGTCCTGGCTAAACACAAGTCTTGGTACAAAGAAGGCGACCAAAGTCAGGATGAATTTAAGCGTTTTTTCCGGAGCTACATGGATGAGAGAGAAACACAGTTGTTCAATATTTGTTTGAAAAAAGAATGGAGGAGGCCATCATAAGGCAATGGATGGAAATGGCTGAATATTATCCCCCTCTCTGTTTCTCTCTCTACGTATGTGTGTCAATACTAGTATGTGTGCTTTTTTGTGCCAGTAATTTGGAAAATGTTGCCTCCCATTTGTCTAACACTAATGGGTTTCTTTTAATTAATTGCAAATGGCAGTAGACCTATCATGCTAAACTTTGTTTCCTTCATGTATGCATGAATGAATAACACAAAACAATAAAGCTACTTCTATTATTTGCAACAAGTCTTAAAAGAAAAGGAAACAATTGTAATTATTTTGACTCCATTAGTCGAAAAGGATATTTGAAACACAATAGAATTCAATGAATGGAGAACCAATTCATACTCATAGTATATTTCCGGAACGCTAATGTAATCTGTATATGTCGTAGTAATCTGAACGCAATTATATTTGCTGTGAAGGTCAGATAATCTGGTTCCGCTGTTGTTGATCGTCATAGCTTTTAGCAGCAAACTCATTCAATAATGGAGTAATTTGTGATAAAAAAAGAACTGGAATTTAGTCCAACTTAAAGAAAAAAATATACAACACACATTGGTAACTAACTGTACCAAATAACCTTGTTGCGTAGCTTATGAAGTGAAAACTTATTTGAGGTAACCATAAATAAAATAATCTTTGAGAACTTAAGTGTAATCAGTTTAGTTAGGTGAAGAAAAACACGCAGCTTTCTTTACAAAGAAATATGTTTGTGTTGATACAAACACGTAAAAACAAGTGCGTTAGGGCAGAAAGGACCAAGAACGGATGTGGAGTTATTTCTGTAGAGCAGCGGTCTCTAACATTTTTTTGTCAGCTAATCAAGAAAGGGGCTAGGGCCGTATTATAAAGAATCACCTCAAAAGTAACATAGTAATTTTAATATATTAAATTTTTGCAGGTTGCAGGTATAAAAATAATGAACACATTTTTAAAATTTTAGATCCAATGCACAATATAGCACAGATGTGTCAATATAGTAACAATATACACTAGTGTCGAAAATTAAAGCAAAATTGGTAAAATAGTGATAAATAATTGTTTTGAAATGACACTCAAGAGTTATATCTGGAAGCGAAGATCTTTAATTGCTGATAAAAGCCAGGTGCCACAATTGGAGGAGCATCCGTCAACTGGCTACTGCAACAGGAAGGCACGTAACTCGGAAAACTGTGGATAGAAGGCTTGGGGAAAGCTGACTGTGTGCAAGGTGACCGGTAGTTTGTGTGCCTTTGAACGCTGATCAGAGAAGGAATCGTCTACAATGTTGTCGAGATCTCAGTCATTGGGCAGATATAAACTGGACATTCGTATTATCCAATGATGAGTCATAGTTTACTCTCTAGTCTGATTCTCGACGGTGCATCATCTGGGGAGAACAGGGAACAGGATATAATCCTTCCAACATCATCGAACGTGATCAATACGGAAGTGGCGGGCTGATGTTGTGGGCCAGCATTAGCAGCACCTGAAGAGCGCCTCTGCGTGAAACCACCAAGGTGAATGCACAAGGCAAAATTGCTACCAGATATCGCGATCAGATCTTGACAGTAAATTTGAGAGACTTTCAGCAGCATGTGGGAGAAAATTTCTTCCTGATCGATGACAATGCCCGCCCTCATAGAGCTGCATTGGTAGATGACTTGTTTTGAAACTAGAACTATTGCCCTTTTAGACTGGCCAGTGCGTTAACCGGCTTTAAATCTAACTTAACATGCTTGGGACAACCTAGCAAGGGGAGTTGCTTCGCGATCACGGCCACCCATCTCATTTGATGCTCTCACAATAGCTCCCAATGAATAATGGGAGCTACTGCCACAAGATCCTCTCGCTGCACATGTCCGTACTATCCAGCATTGTTGTCAGACCTGTAACGCTGCTAGGGATGATTATATACCCTATTAGGCTCCATTGTTTTTGGGTGGGAGCTTCTCACTTTATTTTGTTTTCTGATCTTATTATTATGGCTTGTATCCGTTTGTGATTTACAACCATGAGATTGAACTGTATTGTGTATTTTTCAAGTATAAATGTTGTTTCTTTGCAGTTTTTATTTCGTTGTATACCATACTCATGCATACCTTCCTGTAACACCAAGTGTTTCAAGAAATATATTACTTCTGTGGAGATTGTATCGTTTTGTTTTAATTTTTGACACTAGTGTATTTGGATTTTCTTCGGGGCAAGTCCGGTCCGCGCGCCGTAGGTTGGAGACTCCTGCTGTAGAACAATTGATATTGCAATAAGGTCAAAATGGTTAAAAAGTAAAAATCCATGACTTTCGTAACACCTTCACCTAGCTCTGCGTGGTAGTAATACTACAGACAGCGTGTTGTGTGGTAATATGAAGACGAAGCATGAAAGGAAAATAGCTTTTTCTTCAAACATAAAAAAACATATAGTAAACATATAGTAAAAGGGATATCTTAAAGGCATCTGTGGTTTCTAGAGGAAGAGAAGGAGAGGAGGAAGGAAAAGAGGTGGTATGGAAAGGCATTATCGGGTTAGGAGAGGACACAGAGATTATTAAAAAGATGTTAAGAAAGCAGGGTGTAAGAGTGTACAGAAAAGGTAGTAGAAAGTTGTTGGATTTGGTAAGAAGTAAAGGAAAGGATAAAGGGAAGAAGGAGCAGAAAGGTGTCATTTATTGTATTAACTGTGAGGATTGTGATATGAAGTATATTGGAGAGACGGGTAAATTGTTGAAAGAAAGAATTAAACAACATAAAAGCGATGTGAAATATGGTAGAGAGAGTAATGCTATATTCAAACATGTAAAAGAAAAAGGACATAATGTGAACTGGGAAAAAGTGATTGTGTTAGAATATGAAGATAGTATGTGGCCTAGAAAATGGAAGGAGGCATGGTGGATAGAAAAAGAAGAAGATAAGAACTTAATGAACTGGACTAAAGGTTTTAGCATTAATAAAGAATGGAAGATTATTGTTGACAAACACAGGGATATGTATGTTAAATGAGGTGTTAGGGGCCTATATGTTTGCTTCATGTTGATTCTCTTTTGTTAACATGGGATGTTTTATGGCGTCTCTGATTGACTGATTGTTCCAGCCAATGGGGAGGCTGCTTGATCGGGCGTCCCTGATTGGCTGCTTGCTTCGGCCAATGAGGGAGCAGGTAGATTATTGGGCATGTATTTATGTGTGTGTATTTTGTGTACAGACTCAGTGTATGTCTGATGAGGATCTTGGCTAGAAGGTCGAAACGTTACATGTAATTTAATTTTTTACGAATAATATAGTCTTGTTCAGCAGTTCAGTGTTTTTTGATCTTAATTGCAAGACGTGCAACTATGTTTTGTTGTCAGTCTTCAAACATATGCTTTAGAACATGGTTTTTCCATTATAAAATATTTTGTGTATGGACCTTTGTGCCCCAACCCACTGGGTACAAAGGAGGTGGCGGACCGGGGACGGACCAGGGGCGGACTGGCAAACTTCGGCCCACCCGGCTAAGCTACAGTGTTGGCCCACCATCAAAATTTATGATAGTAATTTGAACTTTGAATTGCAGCAAGAAAATGATTTTCGTTAGTCAACTAAGAGCAGTTTTGTGTCTCTGAACATATGTTGACAACAAGGTTCTGTAGCAGCATATTAAACTTTTTACTAAGTTTTCTAATCTTGATTGACATTGTCGAGTCTAGCTAATCTCTAATATTTTTCGGTTTCTTGAACTAACTTGAAGTCTTACTTTCAGACGAACCGTAAGTTTATTTTCACATTTTCTGTGACAATGCATGCTGTAGTTTCTTCATAGCTAAGAGAAGTTTAGGATTGAAAGGTAACTTAAACAAAAATTTCGTTTACAGAAATCTATCGGTACACTTGCAAGATGAGTGCATCAATATTCACACCTCATCGATATTGCTGTGTTTTTGCGTTTTTACACATTTCTATTACAACTGGTTACTACAATTTGGTGATAAACTAAACCCATTATTACCCTTAAAACTTGTTTTCTATATAGTCATAACAGCTTGAACATAGCCTTTATTAACATTCACTACTAACAAGCGATAAGATGATGATGAACGTATTAAGCTTACACAGGAGAACAAGTTGTGAAAATTTTTATATCATCCAACACAAATGCACTTTGCAGTTTGCTTAGGTTACTATCATTTTGACTACTACTACATAATGACTTATTGTAGTAACCATAATGTCGGGAAAACTGAAGCAGTTCTGTTCGAATATCTTCTTTTTCACTTGGGAATAATAAACTAGAATATCCACAGCGTCTTCTGGTTACTCTTGCAACAAATTGACATCGTTAAAACGTGATGGATGTAGCCAAGCAATGTCTTTCATAAGAAATTCATTCGAAACAAAACAAGAATTCATTTCCCGAATTGCGGTGTCAATGATCACATTGAAGAAATTTATTTCAAACCATTTTGATGGCGAAGACTAGTAGCATTCCTTCCTTTGACTTTAAAAAGGTATCCAAGGAAACATTTTACGCAACTTAGCATTAGAAGATGTTCAAACCTTATATACATATATATTCCTCTCCCAACACGTCTGGTCAGCGTGGGAGCAGTAGACCACCTCCTCCCTCCGGTAGAGGCCTCATCCAGTAGTGGATTGAGTATGGCTGTGTATTATTATATATACATACATACATACATACATACACACACACACACATATATATATATATATATATATATATATATATATATATATATATGTATGTATGTATATATAATAATACACAGATAGATATATATATATATATATATATATAGTATTAATGATTAATTTAACATTTTCAAACAAAATATTTTCCCTAGATATAGCCACTTTCGTCTTTATCATGTTGGTCCACCTGGTTACTTTTCACCATGTTGGTCCACCCTGCGATTGCCGGGTAGCAGGGTGGGTCAGTGCACCCCTGGGGCGAAACCAAAGGACTTCACTGGTCACTAAAGCGCCCTCGTGGCATCAGAGCCCCAATAAACATCTTTTAAGGGCCTTCAATACCCTTCATGGTAACGATCCCCGGAAAAGAACTTGCAAGAGCCCTTAGGATACTGAACAGAACTCAAAGTACAAAGTTTTAGGTAAATAGTGTACCTTAAAAATATGAGTATAATAAATTTTATATGGCCCCTTCTTGCGATTTGTGATGACCCTACAGTAGATCTGCTGAGATCATGACTCCAACACTGCATTTATATTGGTGATGAGGTCTTTTTTTTAAAAAAAATCAAAATTGTTAATTTTGAAGACCGCCAAGATCCTAACGTTACCAGTTGTAACGATATTAGGGCGCTAAATAACTGTCGAGTTTGCTCAGCAGTTTCCTCGACGAGCTTGCTGTGAAAGATGCTCGAGTATACTTTGCACTATTACACTATCAAGCTTGCTGATCAGCTTGCTCGACTGGTCTTCCTTGCTGATCAGTGAACTCTTCCTTTCCTTTTCGATTTTCTTAGAGATGAAAACTATATAAGTGAAAAATTATGACGGTACAAACGACGTAGAAGCGATTTTTGTAAACGAAGTTTGAAATTGTAATCAATTTATCTCCTGATCTTGCTATGTTGACGTGAAGTTAGCAGAACCACTCTTTTCTTTTTGCGATGTGAACCCGGGGCGAGGTTAACTTTTGACGTTACAAACAAAGTAGAGGGGATTTTATATAGAAATGTTTCAACTGTAATAAGTTTATCTTCTGGTTCTGCTATGTTCACGCGAAATTAGCAGAACCATTTTGCTGTTCGATTTTGTTTGGTATGAATCAGGAACAAGCTGAAATGTTAACGGTACAAATGAAGCAAAAGAGATTTCTGTAAAGAAAGTTTAAAATTGTAACAAATTGTCCCTTGGTCCTGCTATGTTCACCTGAACTTAGTAGGACACTCGGTTTTTACAATTTTCGTCGGTTCAAAGCCGGTACAAACGGAAACTTTAACGATACAAACGCAGTAAAAGTTAAAAGAGTTAATTTTTTTCCGGCCTCGTAACTGGTCTTGCTAAGTTCACATACGTTCCAAATTGTTGTCATTTGTGGTTGAAGGTTTGTGCTCTTTAACGGAAATTTTCTTATCCTTCTTATTAGAACAGGAATTATGGCTCTATATATTGCTCAAGGTGTCCTCCTCGTTCTTTCTTTCCCTTACTTAGTAAGGAAATGTTAAAAAAATATTGAGCTTAACTAATGCCAATTCAATTGATTTTACGATGAAATAAAAGATCTTGTATTTACAAAATTATTTTTCACATTTTTCTTTTCAGAATTTGGACTTGGTTAATGAATATTTATGATGATATTTCTATACCAGTTTATTAGATTATTGCCCGTTGGCTACATAATATTTGTTAGTGGGAACAGAAACAATTTGCAGGAAAAAGTGTTCTCTTTGGTTCATATATCTGAGGAGTCAATCATACTTCAGCAAAAAGCAGCGATTTATGCCAAACATGTCTGTACTAGTAACTACTTTACTACCATTTTGGGACCACGTTCAACATTAAACACAGCAGTACTCAAAGAGATCTACAAAGATAAGCAGATCGTGATGCACAACATGGAACACACAGACTCAAATAACCCAAAATCAGAGTTCAGATCTTCTCTCCCCCTCGCATACAGTCAAACGATACTTGTTTTTGTTGCCAATCCTGATGACTTAAATAATGTGATCGAAAAAGGTTCTAAGACATTCTACTGGAATTCGAGAGCAATATTTGTACTAGTAGTAATGTCAGATATTATTACTAGCAGCACAGACATAGAAGAAGTGTTCGATATGTGTTGGAATTTAAGTTTACTTAATGTTGTCGTATTTGTGCAGAAGTGTTGGTTTGAAGATTTAAGGACAAACTCTGAATGTAGAAACAAGCATTTTATAGCAGCGACGTACAATCCATTTCTAAGAGAAATGTTTGTCTCCCAGTTGGATAGATCTTCAGAGGACAATAAGTTTTTGACAGGAAATTTAAAATTTCCCTACTTAGGAAATCTTTATGGTTACCCTTTCAAGACTAGTGCAGGTGAGGATATGATGCCAATTGTCAAAGTTGTACCGGAAGATAGTAGTGGTAAGTATACACACCATGGATTATTTGGACGTATTTTTGATTATATGATGGAAGGCATGAACTTTACTCCGGTTCACGTAAGACCTTCACTCAAAGCTCCAAATGCAGGAATGAAACATGACAATGGTTCTTGGACTTATCTTCTAGGTGATTTGCAGTCGAAACGGGCAGATTTTGCTCTGCGTCCTGTGTTGTTCATCTACGATAGATATCAAGATTTCTTGTTCAACTATCCTGTACTCGTTAGCCAATTAAAGATCCTGGTTACAAAATCAAGTCCACTACCAAAATGGATGTCCACTGCTCTTCCGTTCTTAGCAGAAACATGGTTGATGATATTAGTAACATTTTCTGTTGTCGGAACCACATTCTTGGTTTTCCAAAGAGTCCATAACATTTCTGCATGTAAAGTAAAGGTCTTTTTGGATCTATTAGCCAAATTACTAGGAGTTTCAGGTCGACTACCAGATAAATTTTGGGAAAGATATCTCCTAATGTTGTGGATAATCTTTTCCCTAATAGTCAGTTCGGCGTATCAAGGATCAATTCTTTCTTTTCTGACAATCCCACGATACTTTGACCAAATTAATACCTTTGAAGAAATTGTAGATGAGGGTCTTATTCTGTACACGAAAGCCTCTGTGTTCTCCTTATTGGAAGATACTGCTAATCCTTACATAAAAATAATTTCTAGTCGTACTAAAATGGAACCCAATCTCACAAAAATACAACTTGAAGTTCAGTGGAACAGATCTATCGCTGTACTCTTCTTCGAAGAATTTCTTGAGTATAACAGGCGTTATGCATTGTCTGGAAAATGTTCTGACAATTATTATGTTATAAAAGAAAGCATCGGAATGGGAATGTTCTCGACTTGTGTTCCAAAACAATCTCCTTATGTCGATCGAATTGATTATATTTTTGTTCAAGCGGAAGAAACTGGTTTAACCCAACACTGGCTAGAAGATTCAATGGACGAGGACAAAGCAGAAAGTCTGAGTGACCCTTGTGTAAAGGAAGAGATTGTTTTAAAATTGGAACATTTCTATTCCTGTTTTGTTCTGCTCGTGTGTGGTTGTGTGTTAGCAATAATTACGTTTTGTTTTGAACCATTTCTTTTGAAATGGGTTTGATTACTTTAAAAAGAATGTTTATCGAGATTGTTGGGTTGAACCGGTAAAGATAACTGAACTATTTTGTGTCTAGACTCTTCACAAATAGTGAAACAAGTGAGCGAAAGAATAATAAGAGAGAGAGAGAGAGAGAGGAATTCAGTTGCATAATTGTACTTACAACTTAGGTACAGAAAAGTGAATTGACAGCTATTCAAAAGATTCATCTTTAGGATCAATATAATT
The DNA here is from genome assembly GCA_022664845.1 of Lepisma saccharinum. NCBI lineage: Eukaryota > Metazoa > Arthropoda > Insecta > Zygentoma > Lepismatidae > Lepisma > Lepisma saccharinum. The sequence goes on from JAGDQP010003100.1 coordinate 85,426, forward strand.
CCTTTTGTTTGGTAGAACAAGAATAATTTACATACCTTGTCTATGTGAAATGCTGCAACAGACTCTTGTAGCACATTTTCTAGCTTCTTCGGTTTAGGCCAGAAATAAATTTAAAGATCTGTGCTTGACACATTGACAACGATTTCTTTGAAGTCGAGAATAGTGTTTTAATGCTACTGTTTTGCTGTATCAGACTTTGTACCATAAGAGATCTACCATGAAATGAGTCTAATGTTGAGTCTACATTAGGCCAAATTTCTGTTGGTGCAGATGTTGGTGAGTACTGTCTCATTACAGCGAAGTCAGTGATTGTTTCGTTGCTACTCCCAAGTCTGAAAACAGGAAACGAGACAAAGAGAACATGTACGCGTCATTATTTATTACACAAATTATATTTGTTGGCGCAATGCGCTACAGTACATTTAAACATATAAATACATGTAAAATGCCCGACATTATTTATATGTTGTCACAAATATTTTGCAATGTTTCTGTTTATCACTGCTCACAGCGTTGCGAGTTACTGAGAACTAAATTATTTTCATTAGCTTTGTGCGATAAACCTCGAAATTCTATGTTGATAAACTTCAAAATAGCCTAATGTTGTTAAACATAGGTTTATGAAAAGTGTCATTATACATGTTGACACAACATGTGTATAGATTGATTTCCAAGCACATTGAAGGAAGAGCTTGACACAATACTCGAATATGTATTGTGAACTACAGTTAATATTATATAACATTGATGGAAATATTTGCAAAATTAACTTCTGATGGTAAAAGTGTTGCCAGTATGAAAAAAATGTTATTAAAATAATTTTAAATAATTAAGAGGATACTGTTAAAATGTAACGGAAATGTTCCATGCTGTGTGAGCACATATTTAAACGTTTGTAGAATATAGAATATGTATACACACAATGAACGTAGTTATAGTATCTGGCAATCCTATGAACAGTGTTAGCAGTAATATTGCAAATTGATTGAGACAGCACATGTAAATTATTTCGGCGTTCATATGTTTCTTGTTTCGTGTTTGTGTTTCGACATATTCTATTGCTTGTTGCCAACAAATATAGTAATTTCTGCAGTAATTAATTATGCGAATATATTCTTTGTATTGTTTTCTGTTTTCAAAGTTCGGAATAGGAAAAAGAAAACGACAGAAGATTTCGTCGTTCTGAGACAGTCCTCCTCAACGTGTGCGCGCACAGAAATTTGACCTAATGTGAACTTACCTTTAAGGTGTTCTATGACTTTATTTAGAAATTAACGCAGATCGAACGGGACGTTTTTAATTCATCGTTTATAGAAGCACATTCAGTGGTTATTCTTTCCAGAAGACCAAGACACTGTTCTTTACTTGTCGCAATAACAACGAAATTAATATTAGTACTAAATGCATAGTTAGTGACGTAATAGCATAGACGTTTGCATGGGAATTGATTCTAACTTGATATGTCAAACTTGCATTTGTTAGTTTAAAACAAACGTGTCGTTAACATGAAATTGCAAACATGATACTTGCCAATTTTAAAGTAAACTTGCTGTAAACGTGACACGTGATAATACTGTTTATCATTCTTCAATGTAAGGTTATCAATAGTGTAGAAAGGTTGTAGAATAGATGTCGCTACTGTAGTGCAATGTGCAGGAGAAGCAAGAGAGGCAAAATAAAACGCTACAACTAATACTGATGATTTTGAGTAATTTGTTAATAATTATTCATCAATGCCTTATTAAGCGAAAGTACGTCAGACGACATCTTGTATAATGTGACACCAAAGACTTGGGTCATTTGTAAATTACATATAAAACTGGGGCAATAAAATTATTTGCATACTACTTTGCATATTAAGATGTAAATAAGCCATCGGTGATACTACGATATTATGTAAACATATTATATTTCTTTTCTTTTCATATGTAATCCCCCCTTGGCCAAGGGTTATATTTTATTTCATATGTGTATGTAACTGTGCATCTATTTATTCATTTGTATGCACATTGACTGAAGGTTCCAATGTTAATTTCAAAGCCCTCTAAAACAGGACCAAACAAGCAAAAGGTTGCAGAAAATAGTTAAACAAGGACAATGGACTCTGAGTGAAAGTATGAGAGAGAAATAGTTTCTTTGTGTTGCTTTTGGATGTTCCTTTTATTTTCAGCTGCAGAAAGCCAGGCTGGGGAGAGGGGAACGTCGCTGGTCCTATTCATAAGGTGCTGAGTAAGGTTGTTCGCGTGCTGGAAGTTTCTGTTGTAATTTGAATGTGCGTCGGTTAGTGGTCGGGGCTATTTAAGTCCCCTGGTTCCCATCTTTGGCCGAGAGTGTTAAGCCAGTAACCACCGGGGTAGGAGGTGGTGAGAAAGACGTAACTTTGTGAAGATTCCAAAAAGTCAAAATCTGAGTCAATGTTTAAAAAGTTGTCTAAAATTTGGTGGACAATGAGGCCACCTGGTGCCATTTGTAACCACTGGTGACATTATATAATATATTATATTTTGTTGGCGTTTAAACATAAATTACATGCATGTTACGTAATAATGCACCATCATATTAAAATTAGCCAAGAACTAGGATGAAGGTGATGCGTTGCAGTGAACGAGAGATTGAATGGCGATGGCGAACGACTAATTTCATTGCGCACACACACACAGCTGCGGCAGCGGCGTCTGAACAAGCTGCAGTACGTACGACTGCGTGATGAAAATGCGTAGACAATAATGCACTCCCGGCACCAAGATAAAATCCAGGATAGTGGTGAACGGTAGCATTGTCATGATAGAGGTAAAGTTGAGAATTTAGAGCAAAGAATTGGTGGCCAACTCCAGGTGGCCAAATCTAATGATTCGTGGTCGTGGCGCGCCAGTTTTGCATACATTTCAACCCTGGTTTAAGTCCGTGGAGATGTCTCTTTTGAATCAAAAGTTAACTTATTTTCTTGAGCTGCCTGCCGCGAAATATATACAAGTTCAGTTTATCGTAAGCATTCTCCGATAATTTGGTATTGTTTCATTTGTCGTGAGATATGTTGAAACGCTGAGTTCGTTTGAATTTTTATTCAATTTGCAGTGAATTCGTAACTTTGGATTCAGATGTTTTACGTCGTTTGTTGTTATAGTTTTAGAAAGTGGGGAAAAGTCATGAGCCTAGCAGATATGAGTTCAGTAATAAGTTCGACATATTGTTTTTGATTCTTCGAATCACACAATTTTTCTTTCCAAACCCATCCTTGGAGTCCTTTAACCCTTTCTTCCCTAGTCGAAACACCTTGGCCGACTTTTGCCTGCACGGTCAGTATGACGAAAGAAAGAACTACCTAATCCTTTAGCGTAAGGTGTAATTGATGTGTTTGTTCGGTGGTCGAAGTCATTAAGTTAATCTTCACTAAAGATTATGCAAATAACAATGCGAAGAAAACGCATTTATAAGTTGTTTGTAAAGTCAATGCTTGTGGCTACGCTCTTGACTCATACTCCAACTCTGTGGTTTTATGTTCAAGTCCGTCATTATTTTGCAAGTGAAGCAAGTTGCGTTTAATGAGAGCAAGTCTGAATTATTGCGTTGTAAGATAATTGATTCCGTGGGGAAGACACCGTCTTAGTATTAAGATATTGACCAGCCCTGCACCTTCATGTCGTAGTCAACCGGAAGATTCTTTTTGTATATTATTCCAATATATACCTAGGTATATATATTTATTGGTGATGGATGCGTTTGTGTTGTTTTGAAGATCCAACCTGGTTGAAGATACAAATCGGAGGTTGTTTATTAATGCAGGGAGTCATTAATATGATTTACATATAAATAAATATACGTGAGGCAAATTAAAGCCGTTAGTTGTTTAAAAGCCTAAGTAAAGAAGTTCTAGTAGTTTTGGAGAATGAAAACTGAAAACGCCTCACATGTGTACAAATGAAGTAACGTAGCTATAAAATGTACAAGATGCTATATAAGGGAAGCTAAGGTTACACCGAGGGATTTCCACCGGGCCATCCAGATCACGACAATTACAAAGACATGCCAGTAGAGAAGTTCCCGCACATTTATGTCCTATTAACAAATAAGCCAAGGTACGTCTTATAAAAAGCAACGTACCTAAATCATGCCGATAACAAACAATACTCATGACGTTTACAAACTCACTTAGATCACCTAACAATAGTTGAAATGCAAAATATATTGTTGATATCTCTGGAAAGAAAGGGGGTTAACCTTTGTACCCCTCGTCGGAAGGGCATCTTTAACTAAGTTCTACACCGAGAGACTCAAACCTATCCTAACTGTGGCTTGGTAATGTACATCCGAAGATCTCGTGTAGCAGACGTACCATGGAGAACACTACACATATGACCACGATAAGATTGGCGGCACTTCTCAGTGTCGTAGGGTGCGAGTTAGTTTGACATATATTTTGCATTCATTGTACAGAGACTGATCATCTTTTCATCATCACGCACTCTGCATCTTTGTACTACTCATCAACATGAGTAGTACCAAAAACTTGTTTCACGGCCACCAGAATCGATGGCATTTACGAGAACTTCTCATACTACGAAGGCCCTAAAGGTTCGATATATCATAAATCTAAGTTATAATGTATTTTACTATTTACTGCTCATTTCCGGTGCAATGCGTGCAAAATCTCGTTCTGTAAACACTCAGGATCATGCGAGACCGGGCCCAAGCCCACGCAAGCAGTAAAAGATATATTTAAAGCATTGTAAACATACCATCACTATATTATATATAGTTCCTTTCCCTCCGTCCCAATTTCTAAAAAGGTTAGTGCGACCAGATATCAGATTTGATACGTGTGTACTATCATTTCTCCTACATTCAATAGCTAGCAACTGCTCTCGTCGTGTGAAAGGGACCTATAATCAAACACTACTGTGATATTACCATATGAACGAGAGTTAGCAGTTTTGATACGTGTGTACTGTGTACGGCTTTAATATGTTTAGATATATTAGTTTTTGAAATTTGACGCAATACACACAAATCACTTGAGGAGAAAGAAACTATATATAATTTGAAACTGAAGTTCTGTTCGCACTACCTTTTGTTGTAACACAATATCACAGTTGAGATTGATTATATGTCTGTTTCACACGAAGGGAGAGCACCTGCAACATATTATAAATATTGAAAAAAATATCATTCCTGGAATTCCAATACAATATCTGTGATAATATATAATATATTCCATTTGTTGAAACTATTGAGAACATCACCAAAATAATTACTTGGTCGGAAAAGGTACTACACATAGTTCTCTTTCTGGAAACAAAGTGCGTAAAGTCACTATCAGCAAGGAAAGCGATAGCTGCAGAAATTAGCCATGTTGCTGTGGTATACAATCCTTTTATGAACAGGATCATTCAGCTTAATTTGTATAACGAAAACGACACAGCTTCTATGAAAGTGAAAGCAGTAATCCCGTTTGAACTTAAATCCTTAAATTATTATCCGATAATTAGTGGGTTGGTGAAACATTGATGATAGAGATGTTCTCTTTCAGAACCTTATGCTCTTCCAAATCATTCTCTGTTACCTCTAAACATTCATCTTTAATAATATTTAGGAAAACAAAATGTCACAAGAATGTTTAACGTCATTCTCTATAGTCTTCTAATGTAGCGTTGAAGGCACTACGCATACACTTATCATTGCACTTTTTGTCTCTTTGCACTTGGTTCAAGACGATAAGGATGATTGTCAACTGGGTATAATGCTGCCAAAATGAACCATAAAAACACTTTTGATCATTGTTTTGAATATTAATAACTGCTTTCTTATTAAATACCTACTGTTGTAACTCAATATATGTTGAAGCAGAAGTGTTGCAATTTGCTTACTGAGATTTTCAATGTATGCGATGCTTTCTCACACAAACTCTAACCTGACTTTCTTGTTGCACGTTCTTCTTCTTGTGAAACTAAATTGGTAAAGGAAATTTGTTGTATCTTCTTCTGCAATCCATCAGCTTTCAACAATGTTTGATTGACCGATGCCACATGAAATAATAGTTCTTCACGTAGAGAAATTGTGTAAAAGTATTAACATTCCATTAGTTTCCCCAGAACGATCGAACACTTCGAAACCTATTTTAGCATCCACTGAATCTTCACCCTCTGATAATCTGAATATGCTAAGTGCAGCACGATCACTCATCCATTTTAAGAGTTGTTCATTCAGCGATATATTTCACTCGACAATTATGGTGGATAATGGTTCGATAGAAAGATATTTCACACATGAAAGCAAAAGTAAACTCTCTCTATGGAATATTATCTTTGGAAGGCACAATATTATTCAATTCAATCCATGAGAAACAGCAGTAAATATAAGCAAATGTATTTTAATATTCATTTCGTATATGGTGTATAATTCCTGAAAAAGACAACATAAAATGTGTTAATTAAGTACCATAAAAACTAACGATAAATATACTTGTACGTAAGAACATAAATTGGGAGTACTAAATAAATGAGTAATCACTCAGTATTCGTTCAATGTATGCATCTGGAATCAGTTTGAATATATGTTATCACGTTTTGCATAACAGAAATAAATTCCATCTGATTTAACACACTTGCGAAAATTGTTAAGTTTACGATATATAAGAACCTTAAACTGCATATTAATCATCTACAAAATAGATAATACATATATGTCAATCATACACGGAGAAAACATACGGTTATTGGCTTATTAAATAAGTATATTTCCTCCTTAATAGATAATCAAACGAAGACTGAACATTGGGGGAATATAACATCATAAATTTCAATGTATGCACATAATTGGCCAATATGTTGTCCATATGTTTTGTTATATACATACAACGTCAGTGGCATTGAGCGAATCTGTCCTAAATGTCCTGCCTTTTATTTCACTGTAATTTTAGATACTAGAAAAGACTGTAAACGTTTTGAGAATGTATATTATATTTCTATGTATCCACAATTGTTGATGAGTCTTCTGTTAAATTATGGTGTTTCAATACATGAAAATTGCCAACATCTCCAAATCTCTGTATATTATATTACATTGTGTTACAAACATTAGGAAAACACAAAGTAAAATTCTCATTCTTCTAAAGCTTAAAAATGTAAAATAGTAGGAACTGGCGCCAGCAACGTCCTTGAAAAGTGAGAACACATAATTCCCTTTTCTTTCTATTCACTGTTTTGTGTACACGATTCTTTGTACATTCCAACGAGATTTTCTGCCCTGTCTGACATGGTATGCAGTACAAACAATACGCGTTGCATTTCCAATTGAACCTTTACGGAAAGATTCCACCTTGTCAGAAAGTGAAAACGAACAATTCATCATCTGTTGATCTTCCATATCAGAAAACTATTTTATTTATATGATTACTAAATTTGCAGTTAGATCGACGTTATCTATTTGATACTTACCCATATGCAGTGTATAAGTTTAAACCATTCCTCTCTAGTAAAGACGGTTGGCGTATTTGTCTGGGAGAAGGAACATGTCGTAGCGTGGTGTTTATGAACTAAATTAACCATTTACAAGCTGTTTTAAGATGGTAAGTTCAGACTTGCAAAGGCCAAGACGTTCCCTCCTTACACCGATGGATGTTAGATTATTAGTATGCATTCACCGTTTATTCTAATATAGTTATTGAAATGAAGGCAACGTGATCCACCATGACACATGATACCTCAATATTTCTTCCTTCAGGTTTAATTTCAACCAACAGAATAAACCTAACACAGCGTAACCTTCGAGCTCTAAGAAGAAAACGTTGCCTATTGGAGCTTCTGTTTGCGCCCTTTGCAGGTCTGTACGATCACTTTTATTTTCTTTCGGTTTATTTTAGTTACGTTCTCTTTGTTCTCTACGTGATTAGGAAACAAGACCCGTTGCAAACTTTTATCAACTTTAGAAAGGTATGCTGTGTTTCCAAAGAATCCTGCTGATAAACACAGATTTTCATCTGAGAAAACTATGGATTACCTAACTATTCTGTACACATATAATAATTACACGTTTCGCCCTGGTTTGACTAGTAGCACCAGTCCTCCTGACCATGGTTTTCCTATAATTCGTCAATTTCAATTTCAGTAAGTGAATGGCGTGATGATATCTAAGTAATTCTTTTGGAGCAATCTTCATGGCCTCATAGACTTACGGTTTTCCCAGACCATATTTTTGTTCGTTTGCAATTGAAGTATCAAATATAAATATAATATAATAAATAAAATAACACATTTTTGAAGTGATAAGTAGCAGGAATGAGTCATGATAACCATACTGTACCATCATGAAATTAGAAATATATGGACACTATATTCTGAAATAATCTTTAAATTCATTAAAAACATATAACATTTTTGGTACTAATTACCAAATAACTCTTTGTTCTGTGTTAAACACTGAAATTTGATTGTATTAGTGTATGGTAAGATAATACCTAGGCAATTATGTACGTAAGTCAAAATAACTATATGGTTATATTGGGTACATTATACACACATTAATTCAATGAGTCCTTATTCGCAGACAATTTGACTCCTTCAGTTCAAGTTGGCTTTTCTATAAATTCGAATCAGGAATGGCTTAGACGTTGCTGGCAAGTAAAGAAGCCTTGATTAGTTATGCAAGTTCGTTTTATGTAATTCGAAAAAGTTTGTACTTCGTTTGAAAACCATTCATTTCAAGATATTTATTTGGAAAACATTCAAAAAATAAAATTGTATGAAGATAACATCTAACTGTATGTAAATTACGTATCATATACACATTAAACAATTTTTATCTGAATAGAGAAAACTAAAAATATTTTTTTTTGACTTTAGTTAAAGTGAATTGAATTGAAACGGAATATAGCTTATTCCTTTGTAATTCACGCTTGCAATTAGTTTAATTTTAATTTCCATTTGTACATGAAGAACACTATTAATTTTTGTTGTTGTCGATATTAGTAACAATCTATAAATGAGTTTAAATGAGACAGAAATAAAGACATATTTTTCTCTCTCTAAGTAAATCCAAATTAATGATATAAAACGTTGATATGAATGTAGTATTAATGACATCTTTTGTTTATTCACGTTACAAAATTCTAGAATGTGCGTATATGAGCATACTTTTTCCATGTCAATGTATAAAAATAGCAATGACAGTAACGATTGAAAATCAGAGAACAACGTTTTTTAGGTCAATACAAACATATTCCTTCTTTATAATGTATATAAAATAGTAATACTTAAGTTATTATCAATATATTGCATTCACAGTTGCATACACACAGTTTTGTACTTCAAAAGGTGGATAAATTTATTAGTAAGACACAATACTCTTAACCAACAATAAAAATTTAATACATTCCATAGATATTCGAATCAACATAAAACTTTGTACGTGTTTTCAACAATGCACTTTATTATCGATTCCAATCCCTAATACATAGGTAGAATAATTTATCCCAAATTGGTCTTAAGTGAAAAACACCATAGTTCCATTGTTGTAAAGCACCCAAAAGAGTAATTCCCATAATAAATGAACAAAACACTTTTATGTCTCATTTGGAGTGCTTATCGTAATAAGAGCTTTTGTGCAGACTGTAATGACATGTATGACGTTGTAAAGAGCTGATACGTTAATAAACTTTGCATATTCAGTAGTCTTTTTATTTTTTCTGTTGTTATGACACTCTGTCTAGCCATTTGAGGATTGTCCTCTAGTTGGAAGTGATTTTTATCGTCTTCACCAATTGATTAAGAACTCCAAAAATGGTGAAGAAAACTTTGCAACAGCACTTCAACAAATAAGCCAGCTGTAGAAACCTTAAATTATAAAAAAGAATGATTCCGTAGATTTGCATCTGCTTTATTTTTCCTTGGCCGACTTCTTCATACAAGCAGTACCGATACAAGAGAGTTGATTGTGAGATCAGATCACGGGTTATATTCTTGTCTGGCTCCGCTTTCTTCACCTTATTAAAACACTGCTATGTACAAGCGTACTCCTTATCTGTTACTGGTTATTGGACGGATAAGCTTGCTTCCTTCATTTTATCCTCCATATTTAGGCCTCATCTTTGAAGTATTGATTTCAGCTATATTCATGTTTTCGTCACTTGCACTGTTCATTTAGAGACCAAAACCTTTACACCTAACCTGACAAACTGCTTCACACAACTCCTATATTTTATCATAGTACAATGTTTCTAGTATATTATGTTAGAAACTGCAGTTAAGACAGTATAATTTCATGATCTGAAAAGGACTGTATTACTTGGACCCTGATTGAGTTCCCATGCAACTAGGCCTTTGTTTGATATTCCTCCGTACAGTTTAATTGGAAGCCTTATATCTAAGGATTCGAGTTCTTTTCTAATTTCATGATCCTTAAATATGTACTCGTGAATAGCAAGGATAACAAAATACCGGTACCATCCTTGTCAAGAAGTTGACTTTGATTGATTTTACCATCTATTCTTCCAGTTATAAACATATGTTTTTATAAATACATCCAAGGAAGTGACAGTGTTCAAAGATTTTGAAAATCATCTTCGAATGGGAAATATCGTAATCTTGTTTTGAGTAAATAATGTCAATGGGTATTCGAGATATAAAAGTTTAAAATCATATTTAAACTCGAGTTGAATTTACAGTTTCTGAGAATGCGATTGCTTTAATTTTCAAGTATTTTTTTTTAAACAATAGGCTGACCAGTAGGAAATTTACAAATCTCTTGCTCATATTTATAAAACATATGGCCTCCTTTTTCTTAGTTACTTAAAATATCGTTTCTCCAAAATTTCCCAGAAACGATGCCGTCATGAACAAATATGTCTTTTCTTTTTTTGGTAAAGAAAGTATCTAAGTATTAAATAATCCTACACGCTATTGGTTCAGTTGAATCACGGGAAATGATCTACCACCGTGTTCGAATTATTAAGCTCACTCCAGAAAACTTCAAAAGTTTTCTTTCGTACCTAATTACGGAAGCTTATAGCCTTTAATATTACGGCCAAAGTGTTAATAGTTTGTCCTGCACTGCTGTATGGTTCAACTAGGGTACTCTATCGCTCTTGAAACGCAGATGGCTGTATTGGAGGGGCGTTGCAGGACGGCTGAATTGCAAATCATGCTTGAGTTATAATCTACGAGGGCTGATCAACAGACTGAGACGGATTTTTTTACACATGTATTTATTACTCAAACTCTATGTTCACATGATCTTTTTCAAAGTACTTCCCTCCTGAGTGAATGCACTTTTTATAACGTTCCTGCCATTCCTGGAACACGTGATGCAGGCCATTTTTTGATATGTTCTTCAGAATCGCTTCACCACTGCTTCAGAGTTCTTAAAGTGATCTATTTCCGGTTTTCACTTAAAATATTGACATCAAAACTCAAATATCTTATTAACCAAAATAATATTTGAAATTCGATTAACGACTTAATTAATCTTAGGAATAAATCAAGAAATAACACGCTGTGTAAATCAGATAGGATATTTAAGAGGCTTCTGATTTCGAATACTCATTGAAAGCGTAATTTCAACGCAGGAAAATTTGTTTGTTGGGTTGCTGAGGCAAACCAGGATGTTGAGTGTAGATTTACAATAGGACATGTACTTCTTAAGACGTCACTACAACGTATGGAACATTATTATCTGCATACATAGAAAACATAATAGTAAATGCTTCCAACTCTGTCTTGATTTTCCTATCACTGACAGAAACAACCTGCATATTTAACAAGTATTGAACAGATCTTTTTTTCAAGGC
>JAGDQP010003101.1:0-53664 GCA_022664845.1 Lepisma saccharinum
ATATATATATATATATATAACATCATACGACAGGAAACCTTACAGGTAAATTGTAATTTCCACCATACTATGAAGTGAAAGCTGCTAAACAATTGTGTTATCCTTCTGAGATTACGGTGACAAAACACCAGCTGAAGTGGCAATTCAACCTATGATTGATCATACAATTACACGTTCGTGTAAAGTTCACGAGGAGGAGCTAATATCTTCAAATGTAAAGAACAATTGCGATATTAACGTTATTATAAAGTGGGGATATGCCGGTACAAAGCAAAGTACAAGCGGAAGTTTTCCTACGAGCACCGCCACCGTAACCTCAGAACGATAACACATTGTTTAGCAGCTTTGACTTTGCAGTATGGTGGATAAAATTACAATTTACCTGTAAGGCTTGCTGTGGAATTATGTTATAGGTGTGTGTGGAAAGATTTGTGTCTACAACTAAAGCAAGTGCTTGATCAGGAGATAATGATTCTGACTCAGACGATTTTCTCTTCATCTTTATTATTATAGTCCCTCTGTTTGGAGAACTTTAACACAGTTCATTCACTATTGTCGCAGAATTTCGTTTTCCACCACTGTAGCTAACGATAATTCTTTGTGACTTGCAGTTTCCATGAGATTTTCCACTTTTCGTCTCTGTCTTCACAGTAGAGGATTCAAAATTCTTTGGAGGCTTCCCACGTCTTCTACTAAAATCAGTTTTCGAAGTTCTTGGAAGTGCCTGAATCACAATTTGGGGTAATGTAAATTCTGCCTGAAGCTAGGCATGGTTATCTTGCACAAATCGATCTCGATGCCTGGCTGCTTTGCTCCATTTCTGATGGAGTTTTTGACAAACTTTCAACGGTTCTCTTTAGATCATGCTTAACATCTAATGGGAATGAAGAAACCCCCAACTGATGGAAAATGTACATATATATAGCCCCCACTCGGTCTTTCTTTCTTATCTTTGAGCACATATCAAATATGTGTTGAAGTATTCGTGGCTGCATTCTGAAACGAAAAAACTACACGCGCACATTTGCACGAACTTATTTTTATCAGATAAGCTGCCTTTAATTTACATTTATTGGTTACATGGTATAATGTGGTAATTTAAGCTAAAAGTTTAAAGGAAGCTGAAACATAAACAATTTCAAATTTAGCTACAATTTCACATGTGCTTCTGAACCAGGGTGTCTACTGGATGTTGATTTTCAAATTCCACGTTTTTTAAGTCATAAATTTATATAATTTTCGTCTTGCAAACAAACAAAAAATCTTTATCAATTAAAAGAAGCATGTAATTTCGTATATTATTTCTTTAAGTCATTATAGAACATGAAAAATAATACTTATGTACTAACTAAAATGTATGTTTTCGAGAGATTTCAAACAAGAAAGTAAAGTAGAATATTTCCTATTAGAAGCTGGTTGAGAAAATTGTGCAGTAACAAACAAGCAAACCAATAGTACAACCAAATGTATGATTGATATTTTTTAATAGTTTCAACGAAAAATTAGTTGAGATCTATCAGATCCAAAATTTAGGAAATAAAATTTACCTTTCTGCATGTAAATTAACCAATACTCTTGTTACAATAAATAAATAAATATAATAATAATTTAATGTCTTTATTAGAGTGCTATAAACAGTACAATACCAATATAGCACTACAAAATAAGGATACATACAGAAGTAAAGAATTGGATACAGAATAACAAAGAAAATGATACGAGCTATGAAGTCAGAGTTGTTGAATAAAAAATAAAAGAGATTTCATAACTATAATACCAATATAAATTGGATTATCTAATACAAAATTATTAAATACATGCAGAACATAATGACAAAAGTGGAAGTGGGTTACTACTATTCGTTATAATGACGAATTATTCGATTTAAAAGTACAACACCTTTATCAAATGTTACCAATTTGTGCTTACGAGTGTTGTACAAGGGTATAACAAAACTGAGTTTTTCTATAAAATAAGAGCTTTGAGTTATACAACTCTATAAATCTAAAATCGTGGCTACGAATTTTTTGTCTACAATTTTTCTTCGTTGCTCCAAAGTTTCAAGTTTGAAATTATCACACTAGTAGCTGTAGTCGTACGAATAATATGGTAAATTAACTTTGTAACATAGCAGTCTAATGAAAGATTTTTGTACAGATTCAATAATATTATTGCTACTTTTAGTCAAGTCATTTCACACCGACGTAGCATATTCTAATTTTGCTCTTACAAGAGTTTTGTAAAGTGTTAAATACGTCTCAATGTTGATAAATTCACACCAGTGGTTAAAAATGTATGCTATTAATTTTCTAGCTTCACCTGTAATTCTTGTGATATGATTATTAAATTTAAGTTTAGAATCAAAATAAATACCAAAAATCCTTGATAGTGTATCTTCAAAACGTCCATTTTGTTTATTTTATAGTTTCTTACATAGTATTGCGTCTTATTAGTGTAGCTAATGAAGGGTTCGGTTTACTTTATAGTACATTACTTTACCAAAGTGTGTAGGAGTGTTGAAACGCAAAAAGTCATGATCCAGTGTTATCAGGGTGAAATACATAGATACACGTGGGACCATATGTGCATCCGCCATAGGTGTGTGTGGGGGGGGGGCAATTTTTTGTTTCACGCGCTAATTGACCGGCTCACAGTGAAAATACATGACCGCATCTAACCTCCACGTTCCAATGGTCACTAATTTAAGACGAAATTGAGATTTTTTTAAAAATGAAATTACAATTGAAGAAGAGTCATTCATAAGAGGAATGTTCGCTATGTCATTAATAAGTAAGTAGTATTCCTCCGCGTGTCACCATATCCGAATGGACTGGAGTGCGTATTTTCCGAATTAATTATTCTCGTGGGGTTGTCATACTATTTCCTGGATAGTTACATGTCGGTTTGTGCGTATGAAATTATCAGTGACAATTATTTTTGAAGAACGAGTGGTGTAGACCGCATAATATTGGTCAATAGGGTGGTATCCTTTGGTGTAGAGAAAGTAAACCTTAACCGCTAATGAATTTAGTCTTGAGAGCATTTACCCCGATTTTATTTTTAGTACACCATGCAGTTATACTGTTGAGATCATCTTGCAATAATTGGTTGTCTCTATAGTTATTTACCTGTCTATAAAGCTTTAGATCATCAGCATCTAATAACAATAACAACTAATATCTCTATAACTAACTAGCACTTAATAACAACAATGTTATAATAATAATGGTTAAAAATGAGGAATTCATGCTTCTGTAAAACCCAACTTCTAAACACATTTTACTGCATATTCTTCTTGATGGAGAATGGCCAGTTACTTTATTTCAACAAATGCATTTATCCCATGTATTAGTAATTTTTAAACTTTTTTCTTCTTGAAAATAAAGAAAGTATGTTTATTTTAGCAATTACCCGACTAAGTTAAAGTTGCCTAAACACAATAAATAAAAATCAACTTAAATTCAATTGAATTTAAGATAAACTATTATGACTCACCTTAAAGTAAAGTGTTTTTATGTCATTCTCTTAAGTAGTTGCTTTTATATGAATCGGCAAGGCCTTTCGGAACGGCTCTCGCTACGTCTTCAGGCCGCCGTGGAAATGTAAGTAAGTCAGAGAGAGATATTGTTTGTCAAGTTAAATATGCACATGTAAGTATGTGGAAAGAATTGCATTATTTATTAAAAGAAACACTTCAGTCCAATTGTAAAACCCACTAGTTTTAAATTACTCCGCTGCCATTGTTGCTACACACTAGACTTGAAAAAAAAAAAAACCCTGAGCGGCTGCGGCCATACTGGAAGAACTGTTGTCGAATTTCTACCACGTGTACGTAAAATGTATTTAGGCCATACTTACAACAAATTCCTGTTCGAGTATAAGTATTATGAAGGTTATGAAAATATTGTACGTACACTGTACAGGTAAGCACAGATGTGTTAAAATTCGATATGGGTTAATCTCGAATAAATTAGTGGAAACCTAAGAAAAGAGTACATTAGTAAATTAGCTGGTATAATTGTCACATACAACCTAATCTCACAAAAAAAAAAAAACACACACACTTAAATTACACCTCAACAACGGCCTCAAGATGGAGTGAGAGCCCTTCCGAACCTATCTAATTCATATTGAAGCAACTACTTAAGAAGACGACATTAAAGCCATACTTTAATGTGAGTAATAATATAGGTCCTCTGTTGGGTTTAAAGTGGTTTTATTTGAATTCAAATACTTGACAAAATATATATTAAAATTAAGGTAATATAAAAACTTAGTTTAACATCAGACCCAAAGTACATAAATACATTAACCCAATTATAAAATAAAACAAACTTGCATGATTAGAGGATAAGAGAAAGATGAAATGTGGAGAGAAAAAAAAACAGACAATCAATCAGAAATAAGTATGGCTGATATAATAAACTCGGGTACCCTCGGGGTCGTCATACCCGTACTCACAAGAAGTCTGAGAGTCACTGAGGAACTTCTCACAAAAAATAATTACTGCATGCTTCATTCTGTGACCTTAAATTCATCAATTCAATAAAGTTTCTTCTAAACGTTTACAAAGTGGAATTAATAAAGTGAAAATTTACGTTAAAAATAACAACTTCAAATAAAAATTCCAGGTTTTCCAGGTCAGTAGACACCCTGTTAACGATAGCAAATCGATATTTGAAACATTCAGGTTACGTACATGTATCTTAAGAAGACGACGACATAGCAACATAACACCATCATTGCTAAATAGTTCAAGTATATCACATTTAAACATTAAACTCATGTGACTACTACTTCACGCTGCACAAAGGCTGCTGAAATATATTGGTGGTCATTATATTTAATCTTCAATTGACCACGAAACTAAATACTATATTGTAAAGAAAGGATATTCTGCCACTGATATTTTGTATTTTCTTGTATATTCGAAATAATAGTGGAATTACATTTTTGTCCCGCTAGAATGCCAACAAAACACACACTGCGCCAGGTCGATTGAAAATACGAGTTTTGCGCTTAGCGTTTCTTGACGTTAGTATCCCCAACTCTTACCAGCAGGTAGTTCTGGTTTCTATGTGCTTGGATGGATTTAAAAAATAAATAAATTTGTTATAAAGTTCAAAGTTTCCAATATAATTTGAACCTCTAATATATTTAATCCCGTTGAGTTACATGTTGTCAGTTCACATCCGTTGAATATCCACACGTCAACCGGTGAGTGCCGAACACACGCACTGTGCGCTTGGAAATTTTAAACCTTCGTTGTTATGAACACGTTTGCTGCACGTATTTTTGAGTCTGGCAGCAGACGGTAGAACAAAGCAGTCCCGTACACGTTCGTTGTCCAGAGTAAAAGCGCGCCTACTATATCGCTTTATTCTATGCTGCGTGTGTGTGCTTTCACTTCAGAGGTAGCA
This sequence comes from Lepisma saccharinum, assembly GCA_022664845.1. NCBI lineage: Eukaryota > Metazoa > Arthropoda > Insecta > Zygentoma > Lepismatidae > Lepisma > Lepisma saccharinum. The sequence continues at coordinate 5,421 of JAGDQP010003101.1, forward strand.
GAAGTTTCTTGCTTCCAGATTAAACACGAAAGGTGCAGTATCAAAAACTCAAACACAGGATTTGAAGCAGCCTCTGCTGACTAATTATTCTAGCATGCCGGTGGCAAAGAAAACTCGTGTTCACATTGTGAGTCGGAACTATGTGAAGCGAGCGGTAAAATTTCAGAATTTGACAAAACTGCTTTCTTTTTTCTTTCCCCCATAGGGCGGGAGCGGTTATATATTTACTTAGAAAAGTGAACAGATGAACCATGAAAAAAGCTCTTCATTTCGGTGAACGATCCCGCTCTGAGAAGATCACTCATTACATGAACAAGTTTGTCTACCTATAATTCTCCCTACATTCTTTTGATCTACCCTACCACGGCGATTTCTCAACACTAGAACGTAAGAAATAAGAGCCTGAAGCCACCTATGCAAATAATTACCCCAAAATGCTACATTTCCTGTAGCCGTTTTAAAATGACTTGGATGGGGTTGGGTATACTCATGAAAACTACCAAAGCACAAATAAAATTAGTAACTTCAGCAGACTATAATGTCACTACACTATCAACAACTAAACGCCCTCTAATTTTAATAGTTTGGCTGAGAAAAGCAAATACTACGTTTCCCTCTTATCCCTTTCATCCAGGATTATTTTTCTACCTATACTTTGCTCTCTTCTTCCACCAGTCCTAAGTGTATAAAATACATAATTATGCAGTGTGATATCGCAGCGAACAGTGTTATTCAACGGCTACTACAATCAACACATACGCAAGTAGTGTTATATATATATATTAAAAAAACTTCTGCGAAGTGTTTTTTTTTCAATAAGAAAACAACGTTATTTTTTTTCAACATGACGGTTTTTATTTTTAAATAAGTATTTATTGTTTTACGCTGCAGATAATCAATGTGATCAGCAGGATTACAGTTTAAATCCTCAGACATTTACCCCAATTTACTTTATGCATTCACCGCCACACTGCTATGCTTCCTATATCTTCATCCTGACAAACATAAGGAATTAACTGTCGACTGAAATTATATGTAATAAAATACTAATAAACTTCCAGGGAACTTAAGAAATATTCTGAATTACAGGAAGAATGTAAGCTCCTAGAGATAATACAACTTCAAAGACATCTTTACTGTAAACTGAAACTATAAATTATTCTTAACGAAATATACTCCCTTCCCGTATCGATCATAACTACCGTCCACAAAGTATCTGTAACTCAAAATTCCGGGAAATAACCTGCTTCTATTCAATATGTTTCCTTACAATAGTACATTGTGTTTCACTATAGTACCTCGGGGGTTTTGCTCCAAGTCTCTCCCCCCTATTGTGAAAATATACACAGCTACGGACAGCGTAACAAAAAATTATGTGCTATATCGTCACCCTGGAACCGGCAGGAACTATGTCCACTTTTGCTACTTTTGAGAAAATACAGCCTGAAGTTCCATTTAAAGCCTGTATAAACTCATTTCATTTATAACATTTCTAGCAACTTGAAGGTCGTTTTGTGAGATATTATTTTGGGGGTCGATGCCCTTCAGTACAAGGTTTTTCTCTGTAGTGTTAACTCCATTATGCCAAAAAGTGGGCATAGTGCCTCCTGGCTCCAAGGTGACGATACTCATATTTAAAAGGAGTTGTATTAATCCACAATGGATACTCTTGAGAACAAACAACTACAAATATGTTTCTTCCAATGAGTCTGTTGCAATATGCCCATGAGAAGTATTATATCATAACGTAGCCACGTCCACGGCTCCGGCCGCACGTTTTTGAAAGTGTAGTAATAGCTATCGGCACGTAACAGTATAGGGGCCATTTGAAAATAGGATTTTAAAATAAGGTAGCAACGCTAAGTAGATGCTTGGGTGAAGAGACAACCTCAATATGTTTCGATTGTGTCGAATATGTATATTCAAAGCTTGGTGCGATACGTCGAACATTATAGAAGTAATTTTAAATATTTGACTTTTAAAATAGATTGGAAACACTGTCAAATTCGAGATCTGAAGTACCTCTATGACGTGTTCCAGTGCGTAATATATTTTTTTTAAATTGGTTGTCAAAACTGATAACTGAGGCGTCGGAAGTACGCACATGAACTGTCCCAGTACCTAATGCACATGTGTATCAAATTTGGCGTGTGGATACGACCAACGGTAACAAATATGCAAAACAGATTTTTTTAAATTGGTTTGCAACACCGATGACTACGGCGCTCGGACTACATCTATGACCTTTCCCAGTACCTAATGCACATGTATGCAAAATTTGTTGTAAATCAATGCTCACGTGTAGATTCGTATAAAGAAAATTCGTAGTGGAATTTTAAAATAGGTTGGTAGGACTAACTCTGGCAATTGGTGTGCTTGTGGTCGGGCCACCCAAAACTCTCTCCTATTGTGTTGAATAATGTTTAAGCTAAGTTTGGGACAGATACGGTATGGAAGAAATTTGAGACCAATTTTTTATTATTAAATTCGGCAACACAGTGAACCGTGCAACCCATAATGCCTCATATATACCCAAAATATTTTTAATTTATGTTGCATTTCTTCTAAATAACCTATATAAAAGTAATTCTTACTCAAAGAGATGTTAGCAATATTACAACTGATGCCTTGGGGGAAAAAATGAACGTTTTTTATTTACATTACACGTAAGTAATAACTTAGAAGTAGAAATATATTTTTTAAAGATTGAATCAAGAAGCTCTAGTACGTACACCATGCTCACCCAAATATAAAACTGAGCAAAAATTTATTCGGCAGTTATTCAATTTTTCCTTATTTTCATTCAACCAATCAATCTGTTACTCAACCGGACGTTACCAACTTTGAGAACATCATAAACGAGCGGACATTTTGTATTGTCACTACTTTGGAATTTGAAATTCAGAAGTTTTGACTTCTGAAGCAAATTCACTGCCTTCGGAATCTTCTGATATGAAGTTGCAAGAAGAGCGTATGATCTTCCTTTTACAAGAATGTACATAAGATCTTACGTGGCACACGTACATGAATTTTAATTTCATTTATGGACTTTAGGCATCTAACGGTAAGGCTCAGGCCGACACATAAGTACATTGTTCAACCGTTTAACAATAAACATAACGAATGACAGCCTTGTGCTAATTTCAGCCAGGGCCACCAAAGTGATTCTTCCAATTTCAAGATTACAGGGACATTTACAAGAAAACAAGGAGGGCCTATCTGAAAATTGGCACAGGTTTACAAGGATCATCCTGTGTATAGTGGAGCTCATCTCATAAAAGCCTCCAGTCCAGCAGCCGCCATCATTACCACTTGTGGTTAACCAAACATTGACACCCACCGCCAGAAAGATTCTGCCACCAAGAAATTTTCGTCGGCGTTGCAACTTTTTTAAAGCAGATGACAAAAGCTTACACTCCTTCCCTCTTGAATGCTTACGTACTAGAGAATAGAAAGGAGGGAAGAAAACAAGAAATGAAGACACGAAAAAGAAGAAGCGGCAACGTTTAGGTGGAAAACCGCACAAAATTGCCAGCGGTTTCCCTCAGATGTTTGTGGTTATGTATTAAACAAAAGTTGACCGAACGTCAAATTATGTTCTGGACCCAGTAATACTTCGTTTCATTCGTTATAGAACATGAGTTCACGAAGCGAATGCTGGTATAGGACCTCGACAAAGAAGCATTCCACTTCACAGTTCCCAGAAGTGCTGAACAACAGGCTGGCCCAGGATCTCCCCTTATTAAGCAGCCATACCTCAGTTGGAAGATCCCTCGCTTCGTATTTAATTTAAGAGGACCTGGGTTCAACATTAGTACCCGGCCATCCTAACTGAGGTTCTTCGTCAGTCACACAAGGCAAATGACAGGCTGGCCCACTCCTCCCGCATCCCTTCCCCTATACTATGATGGTCTAACCCATTGAAGCCTAAAGACCATAAATGCGATCCCTAAGAGCCGAGCGTCATCCCTGTCACTCGACGGCCTTAAGGTCCGCAACTATAAATTAAGCGGAATAGAATTTATAAACTAGTCATCATTCTTGTGCTAACATAGAAAATATACTATTGCGAGGAAATGTTTATATGGATTGTATGTGCTTCTGCTCCGGCTCAAACTAACTGAAAGCACATTTCTCTCCATCTTTCTTACGGTTAACTTAGTCAAACATTTGGATCAACTTTATTTCTTGACCGCAGCTTGCGCCATATGCACGATGCCACCCAATCCGTTACAAATAATTATCACAATTATATAAACTCATAGCAACAGCCAACAATCCAAAAATAAGAGATGAAAAGCCATGAGTCATTATCATTTCGTTAAATAAGAACTCGAATTGATCAGCACCTAACAAACATGGCGGCATGAAGAATACTAATGGCACCAATCCATGTTATGTAGGGTGACGGCACCAGGTTCCGTCCACTAAGCTTTAAAAGCGAATAAATAAGGCTTCTGATTAGTGGATCGCACAACTCATGTTTCTAGTAAATCGTTTCGATGTTCACAAGCAGGCTGCGTTCTACTTGACTGTTTCAAATTTTGTAGGACTCTATTATTCAATGTTGAAGTGGTGAACCCACAAATTCAACATCTACTGTCTGCATCGTTTGTAGCAAGAAGTGCAGTTATGTAGACATTAAGAATTTAAAATAAAATTAACAGACATGTGTTAGCCATTGATGAATGTACACACGTAAAAAGAGGAAACATTGGTAACCACAGTAGAAAAAAAATTAAATAATTTAGTTGAATATTACGGCAGTCATTGCGAGGCTTGATTACTGGTACAAAAGTTTGGCGTAGAACCAGTACATGGCCATTATGGCTGTTAATAACGCGTGGCACCAGTTTCCGACCACCGGAAAAAGTACCGCAGAATGGGGTGAAGGTGACCCTCTCCACTTGAATTATTTATGTATGTGATGGAGATCGATGTTCTGCCCGAAGTCAGGTTCTGACCCGAAGGTTCCTTGGCAGGTGAACCGATGGTGGTTTACCGTTGACTCGGGGACCTACTGATTACAAGGCAGCGAGTCTTACCACTCATCCTTCCGAAAGGGTCTAGTTTAGACTGGTTCCCATTCAAAAAAGGACTTTTCGCAACCGTCTAGGATTTTGTATCCTATGATTCGGTTAAGGAAACTATTTTCTATGTGGATTTTGTGCGGGTAACAGTTCTGATTAAGATATAGAATAAACCAAAATTTAGGTGAACTAGAACCAGGCTTAAATTAGCCCTATTATTGCCTCCATTAAGTAAGTCACGCATTTTTTTTTACTTTTCCACATAACAAGGTGCTGATTCTTTTTCAACTTTTTATTTGCCTACAAAATTTACGAAGGAAGTTTTTTTTCTTCTTAACAACAGTAATTAACAAACACTTTCTTCGGGTTTTCTTGCCTAGAACGTTATTATCTTGGCCTTTATTCCGAAGTTGGTGGTTCCCCTGGATTTCGACTAAAAGCCTAATGAAAGCTACGAAAATTTAAAAATCATTAATTTTTACGTTCAGTTCACTGATTTTCTCTTTCGTTTGGTTACCGCGCGGGATGGGGATGTTTATATTTATTATTAATAATTGTTTTCTTGCATTTTTCGTACATTCTCTTAAATTAGTGACCATAGGAACGTGGAGGTTAGATAAAGTTTGGTGCGGTCATGTATATCATCAAAATATATTTTCATATGTTTAGAATTTATTATTAATAATTGCTTTCTTGCATTTTCATACATTCTCTTAACTCAGTGACCATGGGAAAGTGGAGGACTTTCACACAGTTTCAAAGATTTTCCTCATTACCACTGTATTGTTTCACAAACTGTTATACTGTTAACTCATATCCAGGGCTACGCCCCTGTACAGCTGTAACCATATAAATGCTCGTTATGTTCCAACAATCGAACCATGCGCCAAATAGTTCCCTCCGCTTCCCAGATAGTTCCATGCTTATCATCGCTTATACAATAATAATAAACACAACTTGCACTCTCCTTATATACTACTTATACAATAATAATAAACACAACTTGCACTCTCCTTATATACTATCAACCAGACAAAGACGCGAATTATCCATTTCTTCCCGGTAAATTTTCAAAATTTTCCTAGAAACGGACGACTAACTTTGGAATTTAACCCATTATCTGTGATACCGAATATATATATATATATATATATTTAACATTTTACTTTCTTTACAGGTGTTGAGTAAGACTGACAAATGTGGCTGAATACTGGTACTTCGCAGCCAGTTACTGGTAATCCGTGGCTGGAAACTGGATTTATTTGCTATCTGATCAATTTTGTTCTTATTACGGATTACAAATGTGTATCTTCATGTTATACAGCGTTAATACATGACCTAAAATCCAAGCTTCGTATTGACTGAAATATTCTCCTTTTTATATATTTTGTGCAAATTTACATACCATCGAAGTCGGAATTTTCCTTAAGTGTTCGGAAACTGGTGCCATCACCCTATCACACGTACTTGGCTACAAAATTTACGGACACAACATCGACATAGAGGAGACTGGTTAGTTGAAGTCAGGGGATCATAAAGTAAAGTTCACCCCACGTATCGTTATAATGTAACCAAACAAATCAAACCTAACCTTATTAAACGTAATGAAGGGAGGAGATGGAAATCTACCCCTTATACAGAATTAATTCCCAACTATTAGGAATGATTTCTTGAAGGATTGCGATAACTTGTCCTCCCTATAAATGACTACAAAAAAATCGATATCATCCTGATATTAAAAAAAAAGTTAGGAAAATTAGAAAAAGTAAAATTGATACTTATATTGGTAATGTTTGTGTATAATTGAGCAGACTAGGATCAATAGCATAGGCTCTTTTTATTTTAATATTGCCAATGTAGATTATAGTTTCCATTATTTTGAAGAAGTTCCTCGAAGAGAAGAAATAGTATCTAGAATTAACTAAAGAATAGATCGTAAGTTAATCTTGTTTCACTATTTCCAACGTAAAAAATCTTGCATCCTGAAATCTTTATGTAATATAGGGTCTATAAGATGGTCAGGTGTCATCCAGGTATTAAATTTTCGGTTCATAATAGCGTTAGGCCTATATATCTCACCAGTGTTCCATTTGCCGCGGGGGATGCCGGGGATGTTCCCTGGTGCGTGAGTAGTTTATCCCCAGTTTTTAATTCCGAATATCATCCCAACCAGGGATAAATTCTTTATTTCCAACAAAACATATAGTACGTTGAAACTTACTAGCGACCTCTAGCTTCAGGATCCCACCTTCGTAATGTATACCTAATCGAACACTATATCACACACAGATGTATCACATAAGGTGTTTTCCTACTCCCTCACTCCCCTCTGAGCTGGTCTAATAGTGTCTAATTATACCCCAATACAGTTATGTCCAAACTCATGTATGGTACCCAAATACCAATGATTTACGAAATACATTCAAGTTGTTGTCACAATGGCTGAGTAATATTCTCGTGACACCAAGTAATGTATATACAGGTCAATATTCTAATATATTTACCACTATCACAGCAGAAACTGTTACGCACAATAATTTATAATCTACATACAGGAGTAAATCATAGCATGTGTCACAATCACTGCAGGACTCTCCCACACAGGCCTAAGCTGTCAATCAAATATTCAGTTCTTCACCCTAGTTTTAACAAATTCAAAAAATAAAATACGAAACGACTGAAAAATCTTGCATCCAATAAAATATGGTACTTTTATCATGTTTTACTTTCAGACTTACCTCAAAAATTGCTGCAAATCAAATAGTTCACACGGTCACAAAACTTAACAACTACAACCGGTACTGGATTAGAAAAATCACAATCTCACAAATCTTCTACCCGTATTCACACACACTAACACAACACACTACATCTATCACTAACACAACCTCTTGTAAAAAGGCCACACCTATTGCATGCAAGTTGATTTTTCTGATCGGCAATTACAGAATGCCTCAGAATGTCTGTTTCCCCTGCCACGTATGATGACCATCATATGAAAATTCCATAGTTCGCTGCCAGATGGAGATGTCTGTTCAGTTGAAGAGTACAATCGATAATTCTCGATCTTTCGTCATCCGTCTTGCACGTACACACAAGATATCGATGTTATACACTCTTGTAATACGTCCGATTCCAGTCGACGTGACCTATAAATTTGCATATGAAGCAAACCATGTAGGAAACAGAATTATGAATAAAACATAGTCTATCAGTAATGAGATACAGTCTTTATGCAGAGAGAAATTTAAATTGATGTGTACATTTGCATCCAGTTACGGGAAAACGATCACCACAAAATTTTAACCATCTTGGCCAGCTGAAACATATCGTAAGTCACCATACCCCTAACCAATGATCATCTCGAGTTAACAACTTATATGGAGTCGATTTAACAATGACTAAATAATAATAGGTAGCCTAGAACATCGTGTGAAACAAATTGGTGTCAATGCGTTGACTTTCAGACATTTTTGGTCACCCCATTTGGAGTTACGATGTGGGAAGTTAGCTAGGGCCTCAGGTGAAAAAAGAGAGGGGGGCACTCAAGAAAAAAAAATATTTTCATTGTTTCAACTATTTACCTCAGAGAAACCCCAGCCGAACAAGCACATGAAAATGACGTCATTTTGAGGTCGAAAACTCATGCGTAAGATGTCGGAATGACGGGTAAATGTCACAAACCAAACGACGTGTGTAAAATTCCTCTAGTGACAGCTTGTTCCTGTAGCTAGAAATAAATATGTAAATGAACCAATCTGTCCCAAAACAATCGTTTGATAGTGCATTTTAGAAAGGAGCGGCACATATATAAAACAGTTGAATCCGAAAAGTTCGCTTTTTACTCCAACTACATTGGCTAGGATCACGCTGTCGCTATCGAAAACGAAATATAATCATAGTATGTGGTCAAAAACTAGAGGATGAGACATTATAGAATAACGTAAATGGACCAAAATGGTACGTAATAACGACGTATATTCCATTACAGAGACGTGATTCTGATTTTTTTCGACCTAAACATCACGGCTTTTTCACCTGCATGCTGTTTGGGAAGCTTCGATTTGTTTACGGAGAAAATGCAATATGTCAATTTTGTGAGGATACCGAATTAATATCCATGATAAAAACTTACTAGCAATAACTAGGAAAATATGATAAATTTCCTTTTGAAATTACTTTCCTTTTCTAGCAGGAAAATATCAAAAAGGTCCCTCAAACCTACCGTACACCCTCCTCACGAAAATTGTCGGTCCGTCCTTAGTGTGATAAGACAATCTTTGGAAAAATTGGTCACATTTATGTTGCTTTCGATTTGTCTGGTGAAGGGGCTGATTTCCCGCTCTCTATGAAAATGTTCCTTGGCTGTGTTGTTCTAAATATGGTTCCCCAATCTGGGATATGATCGGTTGTAAAATACGGTATTCCGCATATGATAAATTCTTTCCTTCTCTCTCGAAATTGTACAACTCGAATACCGTACTGGTGGTAGCTTTGGCGAAATGATAGCAGGACTTTCCGAATACGAGAACAATAAAACGTTCTACCATCGGAGCTCCGGCAACTTGATAGCGAGCTCTATTTATAAATAATGAAATACTTTTATTGAGGGTTGTGTGAGAATGTATCTATGTTTAAGCATGTAAATTTAGTTTATATGCTCTATATAAATGAATAGACACCATACACTCTCTAATAGCATCCGATATCCATGGGACGTTCTGAACAGGTCCCATTGATGTCACAATGTCGCAACGGGATATTGGGACATTCCCAGGATATCCGTAGGAAATCCTACCTGGATAATCCCGGCTTTGGGAGTAGAGGGATATTCTGGGGATATCCTGGTAGGATGATCCAGAATGTGGTCGTATTGCGATATCCTGATGTAATATGTAACGCTCGCAAACAGTCGATTGTTTCATGCAAGCACGCTTCGCGTTTGGCAACTGATTACTGCCTGTTTGTACTAGACGGTTATTGCACCATTACCTCGAATTAACACAACTGAGTTACTACGCATAGTTTAGATGAAGCAAGCATATGTCAGTTCATATTGTTAAGTGCATGCAGTTGTTTTGAGATAGCTAGGATATTGGGTATTTATTAATTTCACGTAAGTGAGCGCGTCAAAATGTAACTACCATTACCTTTGTGATGAACATGCTTCATGCTGACCTCACATTAAATGAGGGGGAAATAACTTCAAGTAAAAGCGAGAAATTTTTGTTGTTGCAACCTACACGGAAAGGTCAAGACACCTGCCGCGCCTAGCATTTTTGACGGTGGGGGTATGTATACACGTTTGCTGAATTGCATAGTATAAAAAAATCATATCTGAATGTGCTTTTAGTCTAAGGTGGTTAGGTATCTTTCGCTTAGGCCGTATGGATGATGGTAGATCGATATTTCAGTATGTGATGGAAACTTAAGGGAAGATGATCAGAAAGGAAGATTTAATACTTGGTAGTCATTTAACAAGTACCTCCAGAGCAAGAGCTGGTGGACAACTGGTCCAACCTTAAGCTAATGCACGAAGAACGTTTGGTTTATGACTGCCGATGAACAAGCAGGTTGTAAGAGTCAGTGTGTAGGTAGCCGGTGAGAAATTTGCTAAGTTCGAAATATCCCACAATGTGATTATTACGAACCACCATACAATTCGTATTCGGAAAATCGTGGGTTCGCGCCCACCGACCACCCATCCTACTGCATGATGAGGTTTTTCCAGGGGGTTCCCGTTAGTCACACCAAGCAAACGCCGGGATGGTACCTACAATCAGGCTCTGGTTGAATACCTTGCAACACCCCCTGGGCTGAGCCTGCCTAAAAGCCATAAATAAATTTCAAGAAAACACATAGCACATTTCAAATAGCTGGTTGGCATGTTTTGTTTGTCACGTTGCGCAAGTAGTAAATTTGTTTGCTACTCCATAATTAAAAACCACCTAGGCCTAATTATTCTAACTTAACCTACAATCAGTAATATATACCTACCCTTCCCTGTGCGAGTTTTCAGAGTGCAGATACTGTATCTGGGCTTCAGAATTGTGAAACTCACGTCATTTTTTCGTTCATGAACATTACTCTGCTAATGAATGCACTACGCACACAATGCATTGTAAGTTGTTTTTTTTTTTTTTCACTTTCCACACACTACTAGGTCTATTACATGCATTGCACAACCCCAATATTTTCGTTAGCTTTGTCTACGATTTATGTAAAACTATTTATTTTGCTATGAATATGGACTATTTATTTTACCTTTCCATGCGCCCGCTGCAGCCAGTTAGGTAGTCTCTGACAGGATAGAGAAGTCAGGTTAGATGTTTTTCATTATTACGTAGTCTTGCTGCTGCCACAGGCTGTTGTTATGAGTTGCTATTCCATTTACGCGACAATCAAATTGCACGACCGTGATATTTACGTTCACTTTGTCTCCGATTAATGGCAAATTATTTTGTTCCGAACGTTATTTATGGACCCTTAGAAAAACTTTATTTTTATATGGACCAGTCTAGTAACTTTGGACTTCGGCCCGTCACGATTCGCCTTTAGCCCTTAAAATCTACACCCATGAACCTGTTGTGACTCGAACTCGGGACCTTCGAACCGATGGCTTACCGCCGCAGACCGCTCGGCCACCCGGCCGACTATTTATGCACCCATTACAGCCGATAAAGTTAGCGTATGACTTAGAAAAGTCCGGTTAGATTCCTTTCTCTTGTTAGAATGGATTAAATTATATTAAGCCTAATTTCTAACTTCTTGTGTAAAATTACTAGTGAAATTTTGGTTATTGGGTTACCAGTTACGGTTCACTGTTACAAGTACAAGTGCTTCTACTTTGTGACATTACTTGTAATATTTAGTTCACCGAATTCACCGGTTATCAGTCATGACGAATTTTTAACCCGCAACTAGTTTCTGCATTGTTCAGTAGTAGCTTACTATCTGGAGATTTAGGTATATTACGTAATTCTTCGATTATTATCAAGTGCAGCTTTTCTTATGAGTAACGTGTTGCCAGTATACCACACCACGGATGTAATGTCCACGAAGATGGTACGCTGAGATCAGTTTTCCTACAAATGTCTTTTCTGTGTTCTGAAGACGGTCAATAAAATGCTACGTCGAAACTCATTGCAAGATTATTTTCTGCAATTAAGGTTGCCTTCTTGTGGATGGATAGATGGTGATTTTATTGTAGACAGGACTGAGATGATTTGGCGCAGCCTTTCTCCTTTCTTTTGTTACTTAACGAAGATGGAAAGGTCTTTTCTGGTGCTGGGATGCCCTGGGTCTGAATGACGGAGTTTGACCTCCGTGTTGTTCATTTTTAGGAGTCATAGTTGGATGCTATGCAATTCAACAATATCAAACTATGACTCCTGAAAATGACTAATACGGAGACGGTGAAAGCCCGTCACTCAGATCCAGAACATCCCAGCACCATAAAGGACCTTTACATCTTCGTTAAGTAATAAAAGGAAGGACAAAGGCTGACGCCACATTCCTCCTGGGGATGTCCAGCTGGGCGATTTGTGATATCCATGTGACATCCCATAATATCAACCGGACGTCCCATCGCGATGGCCACATGACGTTTCACGAACATTCCATGGAGGTCCCGCGGGACGTCCCATGGGATATCCATGAAGCGGACATTCGGCCATCTGATCAACACGTGTAGGATATCCTGTGGATATCGTGAGATGTCGCATGGACGTCTCAAATATCCCGGCGGGACATCCCCTGGATATTCACATGATATTGAATGCTATTAGGGCCCATACATTCACATGAAAGAGCGAACTAATATTCTGTTTGAATATTGTGTATTTGTAAAAACCAGGAAATGACAACATCACATCCGAATTTTTCAAGCGGGAGGAACGCCACTATAGTCAAGGAACTACATAAATTTATAAGTCCTATATGAAGAAAGGAGGAGCTTCCACAGGAATGAAAAACTCAATAATTGTTCGAGATTATTAAATAAACAGAGAAAAAAACTGACTGTAATAGTTACTGCGTAATATCGTTATTTCCAACATGTTACAAAGTGTTGAGTAATATCCTGCTAACACGCCTAAGCGTATGAGTGATTCTCTTCAAACTTGTGAGTTTTGGTTTCCACAAAAGTGAAAAATATATTTTTCAAGATGGGGTCATTTTTATCAGTTTTGGTAACTTAGAATCTTCTTTCTTCTTAAAATGGCACTAATCATGTAGTTCGACACAGGATTCTTTTAAAAAATGTACAATTCTGCCACTGCTGTCCCCTTACATTTTTGAAGCAGTACAATTAAATGAAGTTCATAATATGCAATAGTTGTGATTAGTGTTGTAAAAAAAAAAAAAAAAATGTGAAGATTTTTTTCGTGCTTTTCTGTTCTTTTTCATGTTTCTTTTGTCTTTTTTTTAGAGCAAGTGATTTAATGCTTTACGCTGCAGATAATCAATGTCATCAGCAAAATTGTAGTTAAAATACTCAAACAAATCATCCCAATTTACTATTGTTTTGTTTTCCTGCAGCCTTACGAGGCAAATGATGGGATTATATCTGCATTCACTGGCACATTCCTATACTTCCTATATCTTCACCCCGACAAACATAAGGAAGTAACTAAAGACTTATAAACTGAAGTGATTTGGTACCGGTATAGTTTATAATAAAATACTAATAAACCTCCAGGGAACTGAAGAAATATTTTGAATTATAGGAAGAATATAAGTTTCTAGAGATACCGGTAATGCAACTTCGAAGACATCTTTACTGTAAACTGAAAAACCATCAATTCTTACCGAAATATGCCCTCAGTCTCATCCCGTATAGGGGAAGTCAGGTTAATATGGGCACCGTTAATGAAAATGCGATTGTATCTCAAAAATGGTTTAATATAAAAAATTCAAAATATGACTAAAGGTAAGACAGGTTCTTCTTTGAAGAACGCAAGCGAGTAGGTCTACAGATTTCTGCATACTCTGGTATCCGAGTTATGAAGAGGAAAGCAAGGTAGGAGTGCAGTGCTCATATTTCCAATGGTACAAGGGTAATATGAGCACTGCATAGGGCATATATGAGAACCATTCTGTGTCAATATCTGCACACCCAATACAAATGAAATAGAATAAATAACAGTAGAATATATTAAATCAAAAGTAATACAATTAAAGATTATAATAACACAAGGCTGCGTCATTTTGGCGCTTTGTATGTCAATGGGTGTTTTCTAATTTTGGTTTAGAGCTGTTTCCAAATATGGTATTCGTTTTTCTCCATCACCCACAGTTTGTCTGTTATTTCATAATTTTGCTATTCTTAACCCTTTTAACTTCAAGCGATTTCCGTTGTTTTTAGACTTCCAGTTAGGTGTTTATAACTTCTGTACTATCCATCCGTTATGAATTGTTCATACATCATTTTCTCCGTTAAAAATCAGGCTCTCCAACGGTGATACCTGCTGGTGTCTCAGATACACGGTTGCAGAGATATTCGTGTTTTTCGGGATTTTTGGCGAATGTAAATTATAGTAATTTAAAAAAGAGCCACTAGATGACAAACTCACAACAATGTGTAAAGGAAGATGACTTTTTATGCAAATTGCAGCAATTAAATTATATTTTAGCTAAAACAAATATAAGTATATTTGTTCTTTAAAACATGTAATAAAAAGTGACCATCATACAGTTCGCACGGGAGTAAAGAACAACATATTTAGAAGTGCTTGTAGAAGAAATTTGAGCTCATTATAATAAATAAAAGGTATTCCCGCCAATGATTTGTAAGTGTCCTTTGTTCAATGAACCTTTCTTCCTGTGGATAACGTTTTGAAATGGCGAGCTCCTCAAGACGATCGTGTGTAAATGATCCAAATATGTTTTGTTATATTTGCGGGTCTCTTACATTGAAAAGCAGGAGACAGAACATAACCACGTTTGTGAAAAAAGCATACTTTGCTTACTTTGGTGTTAAGTTAGGAGACCAGGACAAAGCCTTTGCACCACATTATGTGTGCCATTCCTGTGTTGCTGGTTTAAGAAAATGGACTCTGGGGAAGCAGAATTCGTTACCTTTTGGAGTTCCAATGGTATGGAGAGAGCAGGTGAACCACGTAGATGATTGTTATTTTTGTATGGTGAAAGTGGACGGACATAACAAGAAAAGTATGAAAAGTATTGTTTACCCAAATCTGAAATCAGCTATCAGACCTGTACCACACAGCCCCGAGATTCCCGTACCCACGCCTGTAGTAACCCTTGAATCATCATCACCATCATCTGACTCTACATACAACGATGATGAATTTGCAGCTTCCACAGAAGATGAGAAACCAGATCTGTTTACCCAAGAAGAATTGAATGACTTGGTAAGAGATCTAGGTCTTTCTAAAGAATCTGCACAAATTTTGGGTTCGCGTTTAAAGGAGAAACGATTGCTAGTTCCTGGTACTACATTCTACTGGTATAGGAGAAGAGAAGAGGAATTTCTTGAGTACTTTACCGAAGACGGCCCTCTTGTGTACTGCAATAACATCGAAGGTCTACTATCACAATATGGAGTTAAATACAACGCAAAGGAATGGAGGTTATTTATTGATGCAACAAAAAGAAATCTGAAAGCTGTACTGTTAAACAATGGAAATAAATATGCCTCAATACCAGTAGCATATTCTGTACATTTGAAAGAGAACTACGAAAACCTTGAAATTCTGTTAGCGGCAATAAAATATTCACAGCACCAATGGGTAGTGTGTGCAGATCTCAAAATTATAGGAATGTTGCTTGGATTGCAGTCAGGCTTTACAAAATTTCCTTGTTTCCTTTGCCTATGGGATAGCCGTGCACGTGATTTACACTGGGATAGGAAAGAATGGCCTGTAAGAACAACAATGGAGCCAGGACACAACAATGTAACCAAAAAAATGTTTGATTAGAAGAGAAAATATTATTTTGCCGCCACTCCATATAAAGCTCGGGATCATGAAACAATTTGTGAAAGCGTTGAATAAAGAAGGTGAATGTTTTAAGTATATCAGTTCAAAATTCTCTTTTCTATCCGAGGCTAAAATCACAGAAGGAATCTTCGTTGGACCCCAGATAAGGAAGCTAATGAAAGATGAAACATTTGAAAATTTGATGACCAATGAAGAAAGGCTGGCTTGGACTGGATTCCGAAATGTGATTGCGGGATTTCTGGGGAACAGAAAACAACCTGATTAAAGGAACATCGTGGAAAATATGTTGATGGCTATGAAACAACTAGGCTGTAACATGAGCGTTAAACTTCATTTCCTTCATAGCCATATCGACTTTTTTCCTGAAAATTTAGGCGATTTTAGTGAAGAACATGGGGAGAGATTCCATCAGGACATGAAGGAGATTGAAAAACGTTATCAGGGCAGGTGGGATAGAGTTATGATGGCCGACTATTGCTGGTGTCTCAAGAGAGACAATGAGAAGTCAGGACACAAACGAAAATCACGAATATCACATTTCCGCAGCAAGAGAAAGAGAGTTTGAGAAATTTAAATGTCTGTTTTGGACTTTTTATGTAACAAAAATCAGCCTTTACGTATTTTGTTAATCAAAGTAACCTGTTTGCCGTATTGATTTATTTCTAACATTGTACGAACATTATGTCCTACATGTTTACATTGAATAAAATTATAAGTTTAGTAAGTACTTAAATTACGATTATATAAAAACCTTGGGTGATAGGAAAAATCTGACTTCAGATTCGTAATCAGGAGACCAAAATACATAATAATCACCCATCAGAATCAAAAGCGTCGTAGAAAAATAATATTTCGCAGCCCTGTGTAATTAGCAAAAAAAAAGGCCACTCATGCTCGTGAAAGATACACTCGAACATTAGTCCTGTGAATCTGGAAACGAAGACCTGCGACGAAAGAAAGACTAAACCATTGTTTCAATTTTGTCAAAAAAAAAAAAAAAATGGATAAAAATAGACAATTAGACTCTCCTTCCCCAAGAGGAAGAAGAGTCTAATTGGCTTAAACTTTTTTCACCGCAGGTCTTAAAAAAAAAAAAAAAACTCCAAATGTGAATTACGTAAAACAAAAAAATTACAAAAAGAACATCTTTAGCCCTACCTGGAGTTAAAACTTCAGTAAAATATAACATTTACAATAGGTTATTAATAGGGCCCGGAAGTTGAGGAAAAATCCTTTTCTTTACGAGTGCCCAAAGACGAGGCTTAACATAATATATGTTCATTTTGGGTCATTGTAGGCCAGAAATGGTGGGTTTTATTTGTTCTTTTTTGCTTTTTTTTATTGGTCTTTTTTAAAGCTTTTTATGGGTCTTAACGGATATTTTTTGTACTTCCTCTTTCGACTACATATTTACTGGCCATTCTCAACTCGAATCACCACATCAACCCCTGGCGGTTGCCTGGGACGCCGCCCTCAGGGTGGAAGGAACCTAAAAAAAAAAATAGCAAGTGTTTTGTACTTTTTCTGTACAGTTGCATCATCCCCTTTTTCCACTAGGGAGAAAAGATAATTTCGTAGCACTAGGGTGCGTGTTGTATGTTTAGCGCTGGATGGCGGGAACTTCGCGCAGACCATAACGGCTGCTTGAGACTATATTGCAACTCAGAATCGCATTAGTACCCACCCCTCCCTCTTTTTGAAAAATGGTTTTAAATTATTAAAATCACTGTAATAAAATGTAAACTATAGGTTAGAACTAGGAAAGGGGCAAAAAGTATCTTTGCCCGGGTGAAAATTTTGCCTTGGGTCGCTCCTGGAAAACGCCCAGTAACAAAAAAAATATTTTAATACGTCGTGCTAGTCAAGGCAGCCGAATTCACATCCGGCGGGGAAGTCATTTTGTTGTTCACCTACAATTTAAAGCATAAAATATTCTAATCCTTTTTAATTATGTGCCAACTGATACGTGGATCAATTATAATTTCAGGGTGTTACAGCCCAATGGCGTCCTGGGCTCCTTCAAAAGTATTCTGGCTCCGGGTGTTCTCCAAAAGTGTTCAAAATATAGGACTTCACTTGGAGAACAGAAACAATGTAACAAAAATGAAAACTAAAAGACAAAGCAAAGCATTTCATTGATGTAGTTGTTGTTTTTTTAACTGTATATTGTATACCATCAGAAGTTTGTATTTATTAAGCATTATATTCATTAAATATGTAATTCTAATTAAATTGGATCTTATTTTTATGTCCTTTTTAGATATTTTTAGGTCTTCTTATAGGTCTTTTTTAGGCAATTTTTAGGTCTTCAACTTCCGAGCCCTAGTTACTAACTATTAGGCCTATGATTTGTTTGGGGAAGGCTTGGCTTGGGCTAGGCAAAACTGGGGCTCCTATAGACTTCCCAGTTACATCCATTATTGTAGGATGGTCAAGAGTCTAGCGATAGGATCAAAACCAGAAATTGACGAAGTGGCCAAACATAATAGATTAGGCTGATTATGAATTAAAAGAGTGCAGACTTTGTCATACATGTCATTACAAATTAGGCTGCTTTTTAGTATTTCTCCCAAACAATTTGGTAGTGATTAGGCCTATGAATCGTGATATTGCAACTATTACTGACTTTAGGTTAGATAACATTAGTTTAGTATACTTTACAAATGGTCAAATAGGCCTATACATTCGTATACTGTAAGGAATATTGCTTAGTAACATCTGCTGCATGTGGGTTTACTTTAGAAAGTAATAGTCTTTGATTGATTTGGGGGAGGTACTAAATGCCATCCACAAATTATTATGTCATTACAGATTTTCAGCTCTAGTTAATATCTCCAAAAGCTCCTCACGTTCATTTCTTTCATTATTTTCAGTAAATTTGTACATTCTCACATTAAACTGAATTTAAAAGCTCATATTTCACCGACAGCTAGTGGTTTGTTTAATGCAATGTAGTTTGCAACTATGTTTATCACAAAGAAGTGAACAAACAACTGGCGTTGTGTTCCTAGACGGAACTGGCTATGAATTAAGTTATATATTTTATATAACGAATGAATACCTCATTGTAGCTTATTTTCCATTACCCTGATTTAACAATAGTTCAAAAAATATACATTTTCTTTTACTTATACGTACCTTTAAACTTCTCCTTTATTACACAACAATAGAAGCACACTAGCTTGGTCTCCACTTTCGTCAACCACGAAACTCCAAACAAGGCTATCAACTTCGTTGTTTCGCTCTTGTGCAATGCACGTGGAAGATAAGGGAGTATAAGCCTCGTCCTGTTCATATTTTCGGACTGCCCATATTTTCGGACTGACTTCCCCTATACAATACGTTAATTTCTAATTACGGTATTATTCAAGAAAGGTATATATTTTTTATCATAATTACCGTCCACTAAAATCAATTATCTTTAGCTCAAAATTCCGGAAAATAACCTGCTTCTATTCAAGCGCAAAGTTATGTGTTACACTATAAAAACACTGGGATTTTGTCCTATGCATGCTGTAGGAGGGATTTTGTCCTATGCGTGCCGTAGGAGGGATTTTGTCCTAGATTCCTTAAACCAACCGTTCGTATACAAGAATAATGCAGATTTAATAGGGGACGATACAGATACACTGCAAAGAAATAACGATATCTTAGTAGAAGTTTGTGATGAGATAGATCTACAGGTGAGCGTAGAGAATACAAAATACATGATAAGAAGCTGAAACACAGAGGGTGAAGGAAATAGATATATAACAATTAAGAATGAGATCAAAGAGAAAGTAAATAAATTTAAATACTTGAGAGTATATTAACAAGCAAACACGAGGTCACGGACGAAATACAAAGTCACATAGCATTGGACATGTTTCTATTCAGTCCAGAAGCTCCTAATCCCGCGATAAATATAAAGCTGAAATTGAAAGTATACAGAACAGTTATTCTTCCAATAATACTTAAGGTGGCCCTGTCCATATTAACATAAATTACGAGTGTTCGAAAATCAAGTTTTGAGAAGGATGTACGGGCCGAAATGGAACGAGATGACCGGACAATGGAGTAGACTGCATAATGAAGAACTCCACGGATTGTATGGTTCACCTGATACGCGTCCCATATTTTGGGTGATTGTCCCGTATTATGATGAGTACATTCACACGCAAACTTTCAATATATCAATAATTTTAATAAATAAACCGCGATGGACTCTTTTTCAATTATTTACTATGCAGATTGGTGAGCAGACTTTGTTCACATTCCCAGGTACCAACATGGCGACATGTAATATTCGTGTTTTCTGTTTGCTCTAGTTCATAACATTAATCCGAACTGTCATTAGTAAATTGAAACCCATTTTCCATCCGCCAGTGTAGTCATATAGTAGCTATGGTAGTACAGGGACTAATTAGTTGCTTTCATTTTAGGTTATTTCAGATTTATCCCGTATTTTTTGCCGAGCGTCCCGTAATTTATGCATCAAAAGGCGGCAGCCATAATTACAGATAAGGATAAGTCCTTTAGTTTTGTTTTTCATTGAATACAGTAGGTTAGCACAGTTAGGTTTGTTCACTAACCTGATATAAACCCTTTGCATATGTACTTCGTATTATCTAATTTAACTGCCATCCAAATTTTGTTAATTAAAACCGATATAATAACATTGACATATTTATTTTTTATTACTGAAATTATAAAAATAATGAAATCGCGACGACTAAGATGGGCAGGCCATGTAGCTCGGATGGGCAAAAAACGAAGATTATATTATATCCTGGTTGGAAGGCTGGATGAAAGGAGACCATTGGGAAGACCGAGACGTCGTTGGCAGGACAATATTAGAAGAGATCGAGAAGTAGGTGTTCGTGATGAAAACTGGCTTGATATTGCCCACGGTAGAATCCAGTGGCTAACGTTTGTTAATGCGACGATGAACTTACGAGTTTCATAAGCCATAGAGTTAGTTAGTTAGTTAGAATGACATCACCAGTATCAGTAGCAGGAATTCTTTCCACGTACATGTAAAAACTTCATGTATTGGGAATCATAATATGCAAGCTTTCTCATACATTAGAAGTTACCAAATTCATAGATATATTCTATTAGAACACAAATTAGTTACCGTGGTAAAAATCAAAAGAGAATGTGATTCAATCGCAGCTAATCGGACACAGGAATTCACGAAACGTTGCAGTATTCCGTCTGGCTTGCTTTTGTTCCCCATCCTCTCTTGCTTTCTTTCCTTCGGATTGACAACGCTATAGCTACGCGATTGGACAATGTTGTTGGAAGTTAAACGACTCTTCAAGGACAATCACATTTACAGTTGATTATTTTAGTAGCTGTTACTGCATCAACTGCTTATGTCCTTTCTATGTTGGAATAATCTATTTCATAGGATACACATCTTTTTATTTATTAATTATGGCAGAATTTTCTAGACTGCATTTCATAGTAACGGGAAAGAGTGAACTACAATCACAACATGATTCTTGCTTTCCACCATTTGGTCGAACTACAATCACCTTATTCTTTATCGTCTTGATTATTGTTCTAACATCCGTAACTCAAACTTAAGAGCATTGATTGCATTGCGTATACAGCACGTTTATAAACATGCATGATGTAAATCGCTATCGGCAGAATAGGCCTACTGATAGTGAATCGTGGATAAAGTGATTCTGGCGTAAAGTAAATGAACAATGCCAACTGGTAACAAGCGAACACAGAACTATGAGTCATGAATTAAATCGACAATTTCTTGTTCCTCTCAAGCAATAGAGATGTTTTAAATGTTTTAGGGATATCCCCACAGTGTTTATTTCATGTCCATTGGTGATCTAAATGTCCGCTTCTTTAATACCCATAGGATGTCCCATCCGTTGGGATATTCAGTGAATGTCATGTACAGCCATCATGAACACAGAAGCTTCCTCGAATTGAGTGCAGTGGCGAATTCACGATTCGAATAAGGAAAACGTTTTACTTTGTGATGAGAGTATTTCTAATTTTCAAGTAAATGGCTCTCAGAATATGATTTTCAAATTAATTGTACATAAGAATTCATCTAGTCTATCTAAATAAACAAGTTATATACATTTACGGAATGGGTAAACTTTCACTGAACGAAAAAAAAATAGGTAACACACGTATACCAGGGAGATCAATTACGTCTAATTTGGTGCGTTATACTCAAGATTTAACGGATGCAATAGCTAGATCGGTAGAAGTTGCATATTTTTACTTTGCTAAAGCGTTCGACAAGATTGATCATAGTATATTAACCAACAAGTTAGCTAGTTTTGGGTTATCTAATAATTTATTTAAACTTATTTTATCGTTGTCTATAAGCATGATAATTCTTTTGTCTATCATTTTAATTCAGGAGTGCCTCAAGGATCTAAATTAGGACCTTTACTTTTTATAATTTATATTAATGACTTGCCTGAAGCCTTTAAATATACTAATTGTTTAATGTTCGCGAATGACCTTAAGATATATAAAGTAATAGACAATTAGTATGATAAAATATTATTACAAGAGGATATCGATAATAGCTTTACTTGGAGCGTATTCAATAATCTACCTTTTAATCTGAATAAGTGCTTTACTATAACCTATTCTAGAAAGGAATGTACCGGAAGGTACAATTATACAATAAGTGGGAAAAAAATTAATAAGGAAATACGGAGTTAAAGTCTTAGGAATCATTTTTTATTTTTTTTAAATATATTTTTTGTCTCATCAAAATATATAATAAATGAAGCACATAAACTTTTGCATTTCACAATAAGAAATACAAAAGAGTTTAATAGTATCGATGCTACAATCTTAATATCCAATGCATTGGTAAGGAACAAACTTGAATACAATAATGTTGTATAGTTTCACAATTATAAATCATATATAAAAAGTATTGAAAGGGTTCGAAGCAAATTCTCAAAATATTTGTTTTTTAAAAAATATAGATCAGCAGTATAAACAGCAGGTGCAGACGTTTTTGTATAAGTTCATAAAGTTTAGAGTCGATTGTCCACGTTTGCTTCAAGGTTTAAACTTCAATGTGAAAAAAGTAAATCTTAGGAAGAGGCAACCGTTTTACATACAGAATTGCAAAAATGATTTAGATAGAAACTTACCAGTAATAAAGATGTGCTATAAACATAACTTATTAGTAGAAAAGAATTATGAAATTGATTTCACTATGAATTACAATAAAATTAAGAAAATGATTAGGCTCTATTTGAAAGAAAATTACATATAGACCGAGAAAATTGTTTTCTGTTTTTAATGTGGCAGAAGAGCTTCACCCTCTACCCGAAACACCAGTCTGAGAGACCGACAGGGAATTTTTAAATGATAAGTTGACAACACTGTTGAAGTTGAAGTTGTGACTATCCGCCTCAGTACCTTCGTACAAAACCTTTGTACATAATTTCCAGGTGTCCACACTCAGTTGCTAGCTGGTAGTCTTGTGAATGACATCTGTTTTTAGAAACATACTGGTCTTTGATACCGGATGTTTCGCGTAACGTGTTCTTCGTTCAGGCCTTAGATGCCGGATGTTTCCTGTTGTGTATGTTTTTTCATTGTTGAAGAGAATAAATATACGAATAATATTTGCACCATTTTATTCTTAGTTTGCTGGCTAACGTGTTAAGATTATGGATAAACCTTCAGGAAGTCGGTCAAAGCGATCCTCAGTAATCGTCGGTAAGAGTGGTTCCGATTTTGAAGCAAGGATCAAGGAATTAGTGTGGGCAAGCGGCGATTCAGAAGACGAATTTGAAGACGTCATATGTATTGACTATTCGGATAACGATCCTGATTTTGTTATTAGTGAACAAGAGGACAGTGAAAAACAAGACGAATTATCTTGTCTCGAAGAAAGAAGTTCGGACGGTGAAGACGACAATGAGTTGCTAGATTCTGAAACAGATTTTTCTGTTGTTGAAAGTGGTGAACAGTATTTTTATGGACGAAATAATTATAAGTCGGAAAGGAAGGCGCCACCGAAAGCACGAAGAACACCAAGCCATAACACTATAGAAGATCGCTTCCCTGGACTAACTGTAAAGGGACAACAATTGGGAAAACCAACCTGTAAGAAGATATGGGAGACTTTGTTTGATAAAAATATGATCGATGAAATCGTTCTACGTACAAATGAAAAGTTACAGTCACGTGGAAGCAAGTTACAAAACATTTCTCATGCATCCAACTACAGGAACAGAGATCCAACTGAAATCAAAGCATTGATTGGACTGTTGATGCTAACATCTGTCTTCAAATCTGGCCACGAAAACATACGTTCCCTCTTTTCAAACGATTTGACACGAAGACCTATTTTTAGAGCTACAATGTCGGTAACAAGATTCGAGATACTTGTAGCTTGTCTCCGATTTGATGATTCTCGTACCCGTGACGAGAGAAAGAAAACAGATCGAGCTGCTGCAATTTCCTACATTTTTCGACAATTTATTTCAAACTCACAGGATATGTACTGTCTCAATGCTAATGTGGCTGTGGATAAAATGTTATTTGGATTTCGAGGGAGGTGTCCTTTTCGTATATATATATATGCCCAAAAAACCTTCGAAGTATGGGATCAAGAACATACAGTTCTTGCATGGCCGACTCATACAGTTCATACCTTTCCAATGCGTACACATACACCGGAAAAGACAGTACTAGTGTGGGACTTTGAAAGGAAGAACAAAAGTTTTCAAAGCCCACTCAAGCAGTTCTGCGCTTGTGTAAGCCTATTGAAGGCTCAAACCGCAATTTGACAGCCGATAATTGGTTTAGCTCGGTGGAACTCGTTGAAGCACTAAATGAGAGATATCTGACTTATGTGGGCACACTAAAAAGAAATAAGAGAGATTCCACCAGAATTTCAACCTCAGCACTCAAGCAAGACCTATTGGTACAGTAGTGTATGGTTTTTCAGGTGGTATTACTCTTCTTTCAGTTGTTCCGAAGAGAAACAAGATGTCGTCAATGCATCATAGTATCAACGCGGATCCTGTCCAAAAGAAACCAGAAATAATTTGCTACTACAATAGAACCAAATCTGGCGTCGACCTACTTGACCTCAAGTGTTCGCTGTACTCTACGAATAGGAAAACTAGAAGATGGCCTTTGGCAATATTTTATGCTCTTGTCAATATCAGCTGTGTGAACTCTTTCGTCCTTTACCTGTGTTACATCCATAACCCCATTATTTCACATCTTGGATTCCTGAAACAATTGGCGATCAGCTCATTGAACAACATCTTAAAAGGAGATTGCAGATTAAAAATCTTCCTTGAGACATAAAATCACTGATTCTGAATGCCATACCTGGTGATCAAGACGTGGTCGCTGTTGAAGAAGAAGTTCCGAGTGAGAAGATGCCAAAGAGGAAAACCTGTTCCATGTGCTCATCGTTCTAGGAAAGAAAAACCGCTTACAAGTGCGTCAAGTGCAATCGCACCATCTGTCTGCAGTGCAGCAGAAAAGAATTCATCTCGTGTTTGGCCAAGCAGTGACAGAAAAATGTGCATCTCATGTGCATCACCGTTAAGCACGGTGCTTGAAAGACATGAAATATAGCATTGTTATTGCTTATAATTTCTTTGTGCTTAAAGTAAATGGTGTTCAACATTTAGTTGTTCTTTTAGTGTATCATAATTGTTAAGGAATCAAAGCAAAAATGGAAAAATAAACTTTCACGAGCATATATTTAAAATTTCTGTACGTAATTTTTAACAAAAATAAAAATGAAAGATTTCTAAAAGTTAGACCACGATGCAAAAGCACCAGTTCTGTTTTTAGTTGCATTATTTTCATTTTTACAATATATTTTTACGTTAAATCGTTATACATGCTAAAAGGTCTAAGAGACCGGATGTTTCCTAATATGTAGTATCGGAGGATGTTTCGGGTTAAGGGTCAATATAAGTGGTTACTAACTTAGTAATACCAGTTTGTGCGCAGTAGTTATATCACGTGATTATACAAAATATTAGAATGGAAGGATTTGTCTTCAGTATTAAATTTTTCTACTATTCTTTCTCTTTAGCAGCATTTTCTTTTAGAATTGTAATTGCATTTGTGTGTAATATTTTTATTCTTGTAATATTTAGTATATAACTTTTTATATCTATATATTAGTATAGTACGTGTTATCTGTCACCCACTGTCATTAGAGTATATACTATGTTATGGGTGCGTAACGGTATGTAATTGAATTGAATAAATTGCATCCTTAACATATGAATTGACTTTATAATAATAAAATAGATTAAAGATAACATTTTTCTTTCTCTTCTGCGACACTACCGCTTATGTTAGTGTCCATACTGCGTTGTATTAATGAAACAAAAACCTAATAGAAAATAGAATAGGAGAGCCGAAACCGGGTCTCTTTTAGAGACCACGACATAGGTGACCCGATTAACCCGGTCACGCGATCCGAAACCTAACCCGATTGACCCTAGTGTTACTCAAGAGACGAGACATCCATCGTGTTTCGTCCTGCCTTGTCTCGAAAACAAGATGAGACACGTTTTCTGCAATTCGAGACGAGAATGCTCTTGGCAAGTCTCGTCTCGTCTCGAAAAATCCAAGCAGACTATTCAATGTCAAGAATTACTCAATCTGAATCAGATATTTCCTAGAAAATACGTACCAGCGTTAATGACTTCAAAAGAGGGCTGGAGTAATGTATACCTCTTTCTAAGCAGTTTTAATTTCCAATTAATTAAAGCTTTATTTTTATATTTTGTGATAGCCCCTGATTCGAGTATAATGTTAAACGATCAATCGAGATATCTATGTTTGTGTAAAAATCCTTTACTATAGAACCATTCCACACATTCACTGAATGCCAGTTTCAGTAATTAACCATTGTCTTTCTCGATACGAACAAAGACAAAATTGTGTCAGTCATTTTCGGTCCTCAGTTTAAAAAGGATTAGACAATAACATTTAGGTATCTTATTGCTATATGATGTTATTCAAACTTAAGCGTCTTTAGCTCCCTTCATAGCGTAGCTATAACAAAAAAAAGGACCTCATAATCCCGCTTACTCAATCCGTACGTCCGTATCCCCCCCCCCCAAAAAAAAGTTAATTGAATTGAATTGAATTGAAAAATTCTTTATCTCAGGAACCACAATATATGGAGAGATCGTTGAAGTATCATTAGAAATGTTTGGCTGGACTAGCTTAGAGCTACTGAAACCGTTTTGAATGGTACAGTGGGTCAGTCTTACCAACTCATTTTAAATTACAAATTTTCATTTATGTTTTTTCAAATTTACTCAACGCAGTAGAAAAAATGTTGCTGTCCCCGCCCCCAAGCACAGCAGTTGTCTGTGTTGCCAGTCTATTTGCTATAAAATCATTTTATAAAGTTGTTTCCATAACGTTAGACTTAGCAGCACAAAACTTAGCATAAACATTATTCGGCATAATGATAATATACTGTTTATGTTCCTGCCGCACAGCACTCCAGCTGTCAGTGTTGCCAACGCGTTTTAAATAATAATTTTTCAAATTGCTCTCATGTCCTTGCATGTATTCGCATCAAACTTGGCATAAACATTATACGACAAAATGGGAAAATAATATGAGTCCCCCACTCCCCTACTCTCAAACAAACACTGTTCAAACGCAATAGTGTACGTATAACAAGAAGATAATAAGAATTCTCTCTGCCCTACCTTTAGGTCAATGGGTCCCAAGGACAGACCTGGTAATCCGGTCACAAACCTGACCCGATTTACACGGTGACCCATTTTAGCCCTGGTCACTACTTACTATGAGCAGGGCTGATTTATGGGACCAGGCCTACAACATTTTTCTTGACTAGATAGGAGTCGTTCAAATATTACGTCAGCACATTTTAGTCATTTTAGACCCTCTCACTCCCTCTTTGTAAGAAAAATCAACAGATTCCCTATCTCTAGTACGTGGGTGTTCTAGAGATTGCTTTTTATATATATCCATGACTAGAGAAAGAAAGCATGATGCGCGCCAACTGAATAATTTATAAAGCAGTGTTCGATTTGTAGCAAAGGATGGCTGGAATTTCCCCCTCTCCGCAAAAGTCTTACCTGGCTATAACCTGGAATATGGGCGATCCTAGAATACCGTATAATGCATATCTCACTATTTCTTCCCCCTTTTTGAAAATTGTACAAATCGTACACTGTTATAAAGTGATTATATATGAGAGCGCACCCTATGCTATTCTTTTCAGTCATGCATAAATATATTTTTTAAATGTAATTTTCTTGAAAACAAATTATTTTTTACTTTCTAGTACGATATATTTTATTTTTAAAGCATGATTTTAAAACGTTGTTTTGTAAGCTGGTGTTTTGTCGCCCAAATTCTAAAGTGTTCTGCAACCAGTCAAACGCAACATCGTTGCGGGCTAGTATTTATTTTAGGATAAAGAACTTATCGCTAAAAATAATTTTAAAAAAAACTTTTTAAAACATACTTTTCTTAAACAATTCGTACTACAAAGTAAAAAATATTTTTTTATGCATGACTAAAAAGAAAAGTATGGGTCGCGCTCTCATATAAATTTTTGAGTTGGTGCGTCCCATGCTTATCTTTTTAGTCATACTTACTCACTTACTCTATGGTTTACGGAACTCGCAAGTTCATTTCCGTAGTAACAAAGGTTCGCCACAGGATTTTATCCTGAGCACGATCAAGCTAGCTTTCATCACCAACACCTACTTCTCGAAGATCCCTTCTAATATAATTCTTCCAACGTCATCTCGGTCTTCCTAATGGTATCTTTCCCAACCACGATGGAATATAATCTTTGTTTTTTCCCCATCCGAACTACATGCCCACCTTAGTCGTCGCGATTTCATTGTTCTTACAACATCGGGTGAGTCGTAAAATCCGTGAACTTCTTCATTATGCAGTATCCTCCATTCCCCAGTCATCTCGTTCCGTTTCGGCCCGTATATCTTTCTCAAAGCCTTATTTTTCAAACACGTAATTTATGTTCATCTGCTACTGTCGTACTCCAACTTTCGCAACCGTAAAATATTACCGGCAGAATAACCGTTCTGTATATTTTCAATTTCAATTTCCTTGATATTAATTGCGATGTTAAAAGTTTTTGGACTGAAAAGACACATGTGTCGCCCGATACTAAGCGACTTTTTATTTCTTCCGTGACATCGTTTTTGCTTGTTACATTTGCTCCCAAGTATTTAAATTTGTCTACTTTCTCAATGTTCTCATTTTTAATTGTTATGTATCTATTTCCTAAATTCCCAGTGTTTCGGGTTGTTATCATGTATTTTGTTTTCTCTTGTTTACCTGTAGACCTATCTTATCGCACGCTTCTATTAAGACATCGGTATTACATTGTAATTGTAGTGCATGTATATCGTCCCCTATTAAATCTACATCATCCGCGTATACGAACAGTTGATTCAAGCCATTCAATGTTAGTCCCTTTTTGTCCTTTTTTAATTTCAGAATCGCATATTTTAAAGCGAAGTTAAACAGTAACGGTGATAAGGCATCACCTTGTTGCAATCCGTTGCGAAACTCAAAACTATCTGACATATTATTACCTATCCGTACTCTGCTTATATGGTTGCTGAAACACATCCTCACTAGTGTACATAAAGCGTAAACACATATTGAAAGGTTTTAATTGGAACTGTTTATTCAATATTTCTCTTCCACATGTCGTTAACGACATTGACATAAAAAAAAAAAATTCTTGTGTGTTCGATTAACCGCTTACCATCTAGAACTATCCAAACAGCGACATTTTGATTATATGCTACTTATGTTAACACAAAAATTAAATGCTTTGCAGATAGAGTTCCCACTGTTTTTATTAAATCAATCTTTAGCAAATTATATGTTCTTTGTAATGGTGCTAATCCGATATCCGCATCTGATGTTCCTCTTGAGATATTCATGGTTTTATGTTGCAAGGTCATCGGCAATTATATATACATATATAATGATGTAAGAACAAAAAAGTGCTATCTATATGGACTTCTCACCAAGAAATCACTGTTTTTATTACGTCATTCTATAGAAAATTTTCTGCTCTTTCCAATGGTGCAAGTTCCATATCTGCATCTGGTGTTCCTCCTGAGATATTCATGGTATTGCAAAGTCAACGTAATTATTATATATAAATAATGATATAAAAACAAAAAAGTACTTTACAGATGGACTTCCCACTAAGAACCCACAATTTTTATTACACCATTCTTCAGCAAATTTTCTGGTCTTTTTAATTGTGTAAGTCTCATATCTGTATCTGATGTTGATCGTATAATATTCATGTTATTATGTTGTAATGTCCACACCATTATATATAATGAGGTCAAAAGAGAAAGTGCTTTAGAGATAGACTTCATACCGAGAACCCACTGTTTTCATTATCTCATTCTATATGAAATTTTCTTCTCTTTCCAATGGTGCAAGTCTCATATCTTTTTTCTGGTGTTCCTTTCGAAATATTCGCGGTATTATGTTGCAAGGTGAACACCATTTCAGAAATTGCTTTTTTCGCAATCCATATCTCCATAACTGTTGGCTCTACCACAATTTCGTTATCAAATTTGGACTCTCTGATGAATTTTACACAAGAAACATCTAATCTTGTTCTTTACAATTCATAAAGCATGATTTAAAAAAATAAAATTCAAATAGGTGTGTCTCCGTAACGTGTCGGTCGCGGCAACATTTGATGACAAAACATGTCAACTTTGAAGCGCTGCAACTCTGGATACAGGTGGCCTAGAAACCTCTAACTTGAGAATTAAACTAAGAACTCTTTCAAAAATCAATGTGCCAAATTTCTTTAAAATCGGAAACTATGGGTTACATTTCACCCTTTTTCTGCCTGATTTGGCATGGAATGACCCACAATGCACTACATACAAACATTGAATGAGGTTATGGAAAAGACTAATGAATATGAACTTCCACTGGAATTCATAGATTTGAGAAAGCTTTCGATTCGGTCTCCTTGGAAAACACTTGAACATCATATCAAAGCATCGAAAGTGCATACACCAAGTTACTGCGAAACATTTACTCTCCTACCACATCTGTCATTAGACTACAGCAAGAAAGTAAAAAATTGAAAGTTGGAAATGGAGTACGGCAAGGAAATTCAGTTTCTCCAAAACTATTTTCAGCTGTCCTGGAGAGTGTGTTCCAAAATTTAAACTGGGATGAAGTTGGAATAAAGATCAATGGCGAACATCTTCATCACCTACAAATCGCTGATGATATAGTCCTGTTTGCTCCAAGTGCAGAAAAACTACAAACCAGAGTGGAAGAGCTGTGTAATGAAAGTTCGAAAATAGGCCTTAAAATAATTTAGGTAAAACTAAAGTAATGTACAATCAACATGCTACAAAGAAAGAAATAAAGATTAATGGAGAGTCAATAGGCATAGTTGATGAGTATGTTTACCTAGGCCAGCTTAAAACATCGAATGCAAAGTTGACTGATGGAATAAATAGAAGATGTAAAATGGCATGGAGTTCTTTTGGAAGACTACACTTTATTTTCAAAAGCAAACTTCCAATGTGTCTGAAGCGTAAAGTTTATAATCAATGTGTCTTACCTGTAATGATGTACGGGTGCGAAACTTGGACATTGAATGCGCAAACGACTCAAAGATTGAGAGTCACACAAAGAGTAATGGAGAGATGCATGATAGGAATAACCAGGAGGGATAGGAAGAGAAATGAATGGATTCGCGCACAAACAAAGGTAGAGGATGTAATCAACACTGCGAAGAAGATGAAGTGGAGATGGGCCGGTCCCATAGCTAGAAGAACACATGGAAGGTGGACGACAAATGTACTACAGTGGATTCCTAGAGAAAAGAAACGAGCGAAACGACATCCAAATGTAAGATGGATAGATGAAATCAAGCGTTTTTCAGGAGCTACATAAATGAGGATAGCAGCAGGAAAGAAAAGGGGGAGGCCTTCATCCAGCAGTGAATAGAAAATAGCTGAATATGATGATGATGATGATGATAGAAATATATGTAAGTAACAATGGGATATTGTATTGTCACCCGACTTACGACACTGTGCAACTTCCGAAAATGAGTTAAATTAAGGTTGTAAGATTTGAGTACACTGTTGAAACTTTGTGTTAAAGAAAATTATGTTAAAAAAAAAACAAAGATGGCGCCCCTCCCCCTGGATGCTGACATAACATTTGAACGACCTTATATGAATAATATACATGTTAACAAAAAAAAAGATCTGGTAATAATACATTGTTAGCAACTACCTTTTCTGGTGACGAGCCTGTATAGAACTTTAGTTGAACTGTGTTTGTACGGAGATATATGAAAGTCTCATAAGAACTTTCATTTTTCCTATTGCATAGGAGACGGAAAGAGTGCTCTCCGCGGATTTTACACGTTGGGACCGTAATTGATCAACAAGTATAACAATAAAATTGTGTTTTGTACCCGTAGTACAGTACTCCCCTCAGACGATATATTCTAGAGCTAGAAATTTCATCGGAAAGTGATATGGATGGAGTTTAAATGTGATATCTCTGGGATATTTTATGCCAGTGTTCCGTAAACTATTTTCAAGTGTGGACTAGTTTTATTGGTTGGTAGGTTCAACGCGCTACCCTGAGCCTGCCCTAGGGCAGGCCTCGAAGACTACCTGTGGTCCGCGGGCCATAGTTTGCGGAACGCTGTATTATGCTATTATAGATGGAATAACTCATATCTTGTAAATTTAAAATGAAACTAAATTTAACAGATTTAGAAAAGAAGGTAAATAACTATAAAACGCTGTGTAATTATTACCTAAACCGTCTTTTTTTATTGGAGACACTGTCATGTTTTATTCAATTCCACGTTTTTGTTTTTTGTTTTTTAATTGTATTGAGAAATATTCAACGTCTAAGCACTAAGCCCAAACTGCTACTACAGGTTGCAACAATAATGTAAAATGTCCCTTATTAAAGTAGTTTTACAATTTATAGTTGTACTTCCATCAATGAATTTAAAGGAACGTACTCTCAGATAAGAGTAGGAAGTTTTGATGGCTTAGCAAAATTATGTCCTACTTTAGCGTTCAAGATTAAAGTCCAATGGTCATTAGATGATGAAGCTCAGCGATCTGCCAAAGGTAAGAATGAACTTCGAAACTAGCGTTTTAAACAAATTGTCTCGCATATTATATCAGCCTCGTACACGAACATTCAAACTTAGTTAATTATAGTAATTATATTAAAACTGTATTTAATACATACGTCAGAAAACAGTATTTCAAATGTCACTGTAACAATTTCTTCATTTTCTTTTTTTATTTATTTATTTGTTAAGGAGAAATGAACAGATATTTTTGGGGCATTCAAAATAATTTTGTTTTTAAGAGTGTTATCTGCTCATATGGTGACGAACAACGAACTAGTGACTACAACCAGATATTTAGCGGGTTGAGGGCTTACACCCGAATCCAGAACTTAACCGTCTTAATATAAGTTTGGCTGGTTTCCATTAGTCGCGCCAGGCAAATGCCGGTATGTTACTTTGAGTAAACTCAAGAGCCAGTATCTTCTCCTTATCTTACAGACAGCGTACAGTTATTAACTAGATACTCTGAAGTCTTGAGTTACTTTTGAAATGATACAGTAAATTTTGAATGCCTTGAACGCACATAATAACTTTATGGTCTGAGATGAATGCCAATCAAAATGTAGTTCATACATGCTGTTTGATAAAGACAGACTATAATTAGGGTGTTAATAGCTATTGAATTAAAATCTATAGTACAGGAAGTCCATAAAATGCCCATTAATTTTCGTGAAGCACTTTAAAATTATATGGAATTCAATTATGAAATGTGTAAAGTAAAACTTCATAGGAATGAAACAAGATTTGATGTAATATCTCAGAGTTTTTCTTCATTATTTTTTTCCTGGGTTCTTTTTTTAGATTAGTGAAGAAAGAATTAAATGTACTAAATAGAAAGCTTGTGTCCGGTAGGGCTACAACAAGCTAAATATAGCAGAATTGCCTCTTTATTTATTTAGTTGATACTACGGTGAGAATCAACGATGATCATGCTGCTGCTGATTTTAACTAAGGTGTATAATGTCTCAATCGTACGCCAAGTGAATAAACTCCTGAGACGAGTTACAATATACACCATCGAACGTTATCAAAGAGGGATAATTTTCTTCTCTTTACACCAATCTACGGCAAGAACGAATGACTATAAAATTCAGATTTTTCTGGTATGGTCAATTGGGGCACTCAGAAACAAAAGTCCATATGACTTAACAATTTTTGTTTCTGAGAACTTGAGTGCGTCAATTGTCGGGGAAAGAAACTGAACTTACTTCATGACTAATGACAAAGTCGGATTCAAGAGGTCACTTTTATTGGAAACTTTTCATATTAATGTACAAGAACAATACAACAAATTTTAATAACTTAATACAATGGTGGATCCAGGGTTTTCGCGTGGAGTAGACCAGGGACAATTTCGGGATTTTCCTCCTAAGTGAACATGTTATCATAATTTCCGTTATTTTACTTAGTTAATCATTGAATATGACAATAATTTCTATTTATTAATATTTATAAAGCAATTAGATTTGTCGGGGAACAAATAGAAGCTTTTCTGAGAATAATGCTATAAAAATTAAATTATTGGCCTTGAAGGGGGAAGGGTGCCCCCTATCTGGATTCACCACTGAGTTAATATAATACATAGGCTGAGAGAACATCAATCTACAGCCGTGGAAACTTTTCCACTTCTTGTAATATACTACCGGGAATATTCATAGGAAATGCTGAAAGTTAAAATCCGAATATACCATAATTATATTTTTCAAACAGAATCAGAAGATCTTAGTACTGTATATCTGTGATATATCCAGAGAGACATTCATGTTTCTTTCACAAATACATTTTTATAATATTAAACTTTTTATTAAGAAGTAATGCTAATGAAAACATACACGTATATCGCTTGACAAAACCAAATTTACATAAAAATCTTAAACGTGTTGTCCGCGTTGCTTCGTCCTTTTTTTTTACGACCAGTGAGTGAAGAAAACGATATACATTTGATTATAGTTTTACATTCACCTTCACTGACACTATACTTTCCAAACGAAGAAATGCCTTTTTCTTTCTTTTTTTTTTTTTACAATGTAGCGTGACTAATTCATATAATAAGATTGTATCTTAATGTAACCGCTATGTACATTGTAGCTCTAACGTAATGTGATTAAGCTCTATTCGTTTCTGTTGACTTCATATCTTTATTTTAGTATTTTTTTATTTGTGAAATGTTTGTTCTTCTTTTCCTTCTTTTGCGGTTCTGATAAGATGGTAGTGTAGTGTTTGATAGGATTGCAAGTTTTATTTATTATCTACTTTGTTTTGTTTACCGTTTTCCATGTCAATCATAATTAATAGAGCATGCGGTAGTTAAGTAAACAAATTGTCGATTAGCAAGTTCCGGACTAGGTTGTTTATTTTTAATGGTTGCAGTTCGTGTTGTGTTTGAAACATTTCTCTTAGCTATTAATGGTCGAATTTCAAGTTTGAATACAGTTTTTAAGTAAAGCATATTATGACTAAAGTTTAGTAGAGTACTCAGTTGATGTTTAAATCCCGTAAAATTGGGTACTATTCCCAGGTTTTTTACTATCTTTAGCCAGTGGTGTAGTTGTAAATGGGTGATTCTTCAGAAATTGGAGACTTTCAACCTTAAAAATATTAATGTCAAGAAGTGTTTAAAATGTTTCTTTTTCATAGGATTGGTACAAATCAAATTCAAATCAAACTGTAGCCGAGATCGACAATCAGAATTTTTGAATATATTAAAATAAAATTTCTAATGTCCATGGGGTCAACTCATATTGGAAATTCACTGTCTCACCAGGTGCAAACTGGGATGGTACTGTAAGAAATTCGCTAAAACCCTCCCCAATCCTTTCCCACAGAATGTGAATAAAGGAAGGACCAAAGGGCCAAAATGGCCACGAGGTCAGTAAACCATACATTAAAAAAAATATATACAGGCGCAACTGCACACGACACTCAGGGCTGATTTTCATGCAAGCTTGTGTTAAGTGCGATTTGGGCGAATAGCCAATTGAAACAAGAATACACATATGCAAAACCAATTACAAACAATTATAATTATTGGTTAAGAAGCTTTGCACAATAAAATTAATTGAAAATAGCAATGGATACACTTTGTAAGGACAATAAGCTGCACAGTATGGAAATACTCGAATATAGATTTAAAGTGAAGCTTCCATGTGTTCTGTTTGCATCGTGTTTTAGTTTTGTATTGCAAGTTTTGTAAACTTTGGAATTAAAAAAAAAATGATTCGTCGGATATTTTCTTTCAAATTAGATGTGCGTCGTATTATAAGACCCGCTTGACATTGAAGCATTTCTTACGATAAATCTTAGCAGCCTTTTTCTTAGTATATTACATGAAAATCATTATGGAATATATTGTATTATCTTGTTCTATTGTACTTTGACATGGTAACATTTTTGCTAGCACTACGATTTGTAGAATAAATACTTTTGTGTCAAGGGGGGTTAAGAGAAAAATGCTGTATGCTCAATGTAAAATTAACTAGCAAAGTACGGAGAAAACATTACTCTATTTTAATGGCAGTTCATCATTGTAAAAGTTTGATATTTTAGTGTGTATAGGTCGTGGGGACACCTATGACAAATTCGAAGAAAAATATTTTCTTCTCAGAAGTTCAATCTAAAATTCATATGCAAACTACATCAACGACCAAACGAAATAAAATTGATTATCTGTGAAGATGTATTTATATATTTTTAGATGTTAACTTGCAACACTCTTTTACTTTTAGGACTAAATACTAGCTTTATATGCACTCATCCTTTTAGTTCCCTGGCGGCAAAGAGAGCAAATTCACATGTCGTGGAGTTATTGGAAAAAATACCTAAGTCACATTTACAGAATTTCTGAGAAATGGAATATAAAGATCTGGAATCGTTATGAAAAATCACAGAATCTGTTATCATAATCTATAAAATATTGTAATTTGGTTAATTTTACCAGTGATAGATTGATTATTTATTGAGTACTTTAGGTATGTAATCCCAATTTTGGGACATGGACTTAGGTACTTTTTACCAGCAACCCGACGATATTCTCTGATAACATCTTCTCTCATTATCACCTATAGCATCTCAACGTGTACAAACGGTAACTTTTTTTTTTTCATTTCAATAGAATTTAAATTCCAAGACTAATTGAAATTAACGATTGGCAAGAGATGAATAGTAAAAGTGATTAACCATGGAGAGGTTTATACAGACGTTGGTCACGAATTAATTTAATAGTCCGGCGTCAATGGACTATAATAATAGCATACATTGCTTAGATCTACCAATGCGCTTCAAGTATTGGTGTAAAAACTCTAAAACACTTTACAATGACAAATGGAGAACTATTTCTTGTAGTTGTTGGCAAAATATTCAAGAATTCTAGGGCTGAATACGCTCAGCAAAAACCAATCCATCTTTCATTAATTCTATGTAATGAATCTCTTACTTTATGAAGGAAATGTCAGGCATACATATATTTGTTTCAGCTTGCAGCCCATAGTTTAAAACACATGGTATCCACTAGTCAAGTCCATTTTAACCAATGACCTGTATCAAAAAACGATACTGAACTGACAGCAGCCATTGAAAATTTCATGAATATATGAAGCCAGGGAGCGGTGAGCACACTTAATCTCGTTTGTCCACTTCCAGTCTGAACTAATACCAGGTGTGTAAATACAAAACCGGAATTTGTGCATAGACGGCTTTCCCTGTCACTGTGGTTATCTTAAACCTGCGTCCTTGGCGCCACTTGCTTGCTTTGACTGCTGATAACGATTTGCAACTCACAACCAGACAAGTTTCATGTCATAGTGTAGTGTTTAATAACTTTGAACATGCCGCAATTTGTACCTACAAACTACGATGTGCGGACAGCATTGTTTTTTTGTTACCATTTGAAGAAAACTGCTGCAGAATCGCATCGCATGCATGTCGAAGCTTACGGTGATCATGCTCTTGGTAAGTCACAGTGCTATGCGTGGTTTACAAAATTTAAAAGTTGCGATTTTGACGTGAGAAACGAAGAAAGTGGAAGACCACCGAAAAAGTTTGCAGATAGCGAATTGCAAGCTTTGTTGGATGAGGATGATGCTCAAACGCAACAACAACTCGCGAATCAATTAAATGTGACACGAGAAGCAGTTTCCATACGTTTAAAAGCCATGGGCAAGATTCAGAAGGTGGGAAAATGGGTTCCACATGCATTGACTGAACGACAGCAGGAAAACCGAAAAACCACTTGCGAAATTCTGCTCGCCAGGTGAAAACGGAAATCATTTCTCCATCGAATTGTGACTGGTGACGAAAAGCGGTTCAATTTCGAGAATCCTAAGCGTAAAAGATCATGGGTAGCTCCAGGAGAACCGGCGATATCGACTGCAAGACTAAATCGCTATGGATGGAAGACAATGCTTTGTGTTTGGAGGGATCAGAAGGGAGTGATCTATTATGAACGGCTGAAACCTGGCGAAACCGTTAATACCCAACGTTACCGACAACAAATGATCGATTTGCATCAAGCTTTGCGTGAAAAACGACCAGAATATGACCAAAGACAACGTAAAGTGATTGTGCTTCACGATGATGCATCCTCCCACACAGCAAAACCGGTCAAGGAAACAATTGCGACGTTTGGCTGGGAAATCTTTCCGCATGCGGTTTACTCACCAGACTTGGCGCCTTCCGATTTTCACTTATTTGCATCGATGGGACACGCTGACCAGCGCTTCACATCCTACGAAAATGTACGAAAATGGCTTGATGACTGGTTTTCAGGACAAGAGGCGCAGTTTTTTTGGTCTGGCATCCACATATTGCCGGAACGATGGCAGAAATGTATCGCTAGCGATGACCAATACTTCGAATAAAATAGTTCTTAGCATTGTCATCCAATTACTGTGTCTTTTCTGTACATAAACTACGGTTTCATATTTACGCACCTGGTATGAACCAAATTTTCGGTTTTAACTCAGTGTTTTACGCTTAATAACGCTGTGTGGCCCGTTTCTTATTTATATCTTAATTCTGGCAAAAAAAAAAAAAAAAAAAAAAAAAAAACACACACACACACACACATTATTTGCAATATCTTATATTCTATGCAGAGTACGATATACTCTTACATGAATAACTCAGGAATTAAGACTTGCATAAAAAATCGGGCTACACAGCGATAAGCAGCATATGAAATTAATTTAGAACTGAAAATTTGGTCCTCATTGGATTAGACTGGAAGTGTAGAATCGAGTTTGAACATTTGCTCTGGCGTCTATCTTTCAACACTAAATAGTCACTACAGTATCGTTTACGTAGAGCTCGATGATTTTAACAAACATTTTTATTTATTTATTTTTATCCTAAAAAAACAAAAAAAAAAAAACAATAGAGTTGGTACAACGAAATGTTCAGCAATAGAGCCAAGTTTATTCAACCCATAGCCTTAAAAAGCCTGTAAACATCTGTTTCGTGAATGCTTGTAAAAAAAATAATTTATATCTTTATTTGCCATAACTGTATCTCTGGTGACAAAAATACAGTTAAAGCTGAAGGCTACAGTAAATTTATTTTTGAGACTTTCTTACAATTCAATGCTTGTTTAAGTGCTTCCAAAAGCGTGAAAAATGTTTTTGTGTAAGGTCTGGAGAGTTAAGTGAATGACAAAAACACTTTTTTTTTTGGTAGCTTTGTAAATTGCCACGAAGCAACAAAACACTACTTAAAGCTGTGAAATATGAGGTACATTTGTATCAAATAGAT
The DNA here is from genome assembly GCA_022664845.1 of Lepisma saccharinum. Lineage (NCBI taxonomy): Eukaryota > Metazoa > Arthropoda > Insecta > Zygentoma > Lepismatidae > Lepisma > Lepisma saccharinum. Next base: position 45,323 of record JAGDQP010003101.1, read on the forward strand.
AGCTTAAAACGTTTTGTAAGGTCAAAATAAAATAATATTGATTGTGGTTTCGTTTGTCATATAACGCTCTAGAAGACCCTCAGCATTATTATACCTGCAGAGAGTTTTTCCGCAATTCTCGGTTCGTTGGAAGGAACCACTGGAAAACCTCAGTCAGATCATCGACCTCCATTAATACGATACTGGACTGACTGCTGAAAATTTGAAAATATCATGAAAATTTGATATTCATTGAAAATTTCATGAATATATGAAGCCAGGAAGCGGAGAGGAAACTTAATCTCGTTTGTCCACTTCCAATCTAAATCAATATGGACCAAATTTTCGATTCTAACTCAGATTTTTACGCTTGATATCGCTGTGTGGCCGGTTTTTTTTATTTGTCTTAAATCTTGCAAAAAAAAACGTAAATATTATTTGCAGTATTTTCTATTGTATGCAGAGTACGGTATACTCTTACATGAACAACTGAGGAATTAAGACTTAAATAAAAAAAACGGGCCCCACAGCGACAAGAAGCTTATAATACTGAGTTAGAACTGAAAGTTTGGTCCTCATTGGATTATACTGGAAGTGGACAAACGAGTTTAAATATTTGCTCTGGTGTCTATCTTTCGACACTACACAGTCATTCCAGTATCGTTTACGTAGAGCTCGATGGTCAGACTAACCGGAATTAGCGTCACTCAAACTTGCATTGTGCTTATATAAAATTAGCGATGGTATCCACTGGAGCATGGCCGCAGTAGCGTAAGTAAGTTAGGAAATATGGGGGATGTATGTATCTCTTCCTTAATACTACCAATATGAACTCGAAAAGAAAAGTATTTCTACAAGAAATAAAAATCTCTGATTTCCGATAAGAAGATATTAACTGATTGAGCTGAGGAGCGAGGAATACTCCACAGTAACGCAGATAAAAAATTTCAAGGGAAAAGATATGTGTTTGAAAATGATTCTTCTTCAATTTTGAAAAATGCAGATCTTTGGCAAAAAGTGTGGGAAAATTTAACTAGCTGTAAATCTTATAATTTGTTAAGCTTGGAACCATATAATCTGTTAGTTTATTGAGAAATGGATAAAGGAGCATATTGTGCATTTTGCATTACTTTCACAATCAGTGGTAAGCAACATTTCGGACAATTTCAATTTTAATTTAATTTTAAGGCCTTTAAGCAACTTTGGCTCAGGCCGAATGGAATGGAGAAAGTGGAAGAACCCCGAGAAAACCCACGCACACAGTGTTTGTCCACCACAAAGCCACATGACATGAGCATGAATCGAACCGACGACCCCAAGCACCAGAAGTGAACGCTATACCATTAAGCCAGCATGGTCCACATATAGGACAACCAATAGAAATAAACTTCGACAATTAGAAAATGCAAACCAAGCGTTTAGACAGCATGTTTCTTTGTCAAACATGTCTATAGCATCGGTAAAGCAGATGATTTTCTGACAGTAATACAAAACATAGACATTTCTGTTACTGATAGTGTCAACGAAGGTAGAACGCAGAAAGTTTTACATATAAAACATTGAATCTATGGTTGAAACAGATATTTAGTACATAGCGCTGTTTGGATTAGACACGAATAAAAAATAATAAGAAACAAGTGAAGTGGGGCCCAGTCGGGGGACTGCACACATAAGCTACCGCCAAGCTTCAGCAGCGAGCATCCCATTTGGATGATGAATGTTGCGTTCGAAAAATTGGGACGAGACCTTTCCACCACCACCCTTCCGACACATCAACCACCTCCTAGCCCAAGTAGTTTCAAAGTTTAAAATTCTCCATCGAAACTCGGGAACCGCCCCTACTATTTGGATAAAACCGATAAATGATTCGGGTTTGAACTCGTCTCGCCGAGACCTTTCCAACGACACCTCAACTAGCTTCATAGTCCTAGTATTTCCAAAGATATTAATCGCCCCCTATCTCTGGGACCGCTCCTGCAATGTGTATAATCTATACGGGTTTGAGCTAGTCTTGTCGAGACTTTTCCAATGGTACCTTAACCATCTTCCTAGTTCTATAATAGTTCCAAAGGTATAAATTAACCTCATATCTGGCAACGCCCGTCTGGTACCCCCTACAATCTGGATGAATGTAGCTAGTCTCGCCGAGATCTTCCAAATGACACCTCAACCGCCTTTCTAGCTCTAGTAGTTCCTGAGTTGAAAGTTGTCGACAGACAGACGGATGGACCGAGCGGGCACATAAGGCTTCACAGTACTTACTGCTGAAGCCTAAAAGAAAAGTTTCGTGCTATCCTAACTGAGATACAGAGCAATGCAAGATCTAATTTGATCTTTCAAAACAGAAAGGGAAAAGGTTCTAATCAGTTAAGTGAAATTATTGATTTCCATAATCATTTTTGTAAAGGAAGTTGCTACCTGACTAAATGCAGCTGAATGTTTTGCTGCATTCGCGGATTAATCTAATAATATTGCGAATATAGGAAAGTTCTCTGCAATTTTCCAGGGAGTTTCCTGTCATACGAGGCAATTGTCGGGATGATACATAACCAGGCGCTGGTCGACTACTTTGTAACATCATCTCCCCCTCCCTATGCCAACCTAAGCTGCCAAAAGGCCATAAATAAATTCAAACAGGAAAGTTCTCCTTTGTTGTTAGTTACGTAAATGCGCATGTAGTAAGAAGTTTTTGATGGTATGTTCACTTGACCCACTAACAACCTTGCAGATCATCTTGTACGGAGAGTTCTGAAGAAATATCACGATTTAATGAAAACAATCTTCCGGAAACGGATAAATTCTGCTGTTAATTAAGAGTTCTTATTTGTCAAGTACATCATGGTCTACCCATTTGTTAGAAAATTTTAAAAATGTTTAAGTCGAAACATAATGAAACAGAGTCGTACTGAAATATGTGTGAATTGTGCAGTACATTTGCTTATTCGCTTATATACGGCCGATATATGTAGAATTGTTTAGAAACAGTTGGAGTGTTATTATTGTTTTATTTCTCCTTGCAAAGATAGCAGCTTTCATTATTATTATTATTATTATTATTATTATTATTATTATTATATACATCACCCATATATATATCATTATATACATCAAATACATCGCCTTGCGCTTAAAGAAGCTATATCACAAGACTGATATAAAAATAAGAACTTCTTAAAGACATTATTTTCTTAAATAATTCGTACTAAAAAGTAAAAAATAATTTTGTTTATGCATGACTAAAAAGAAAAGCATAGGGCACACTCTCATATACAGTCACTTTATATATGCTTTTCTTTTTAGTCATGCATACACTTTTTTTTTTTACATTTTAGTACGATTTGTTTAAGAAAAGTATGTCTTTAAAAGGGGCTCACAGTCTAGTGGTTTGAACGTTGGACTCATGTCTGCGTGGTCCCGCGTTCAATACTCGAGTGGAGCACCCCACTTTTCGGCGTCCGCCCAGCGTCGTGAGGTAATTTGAGGAGTCACGTGAATAAAAGACGTGACGACCACTTAGTCTCGAAAACCCCTCATACGCCTGTTCGTGGTCAAGGTGACGCACAGAGCTGATCCCACGGTCGTCACACCGGTGGACGCAGTTCTCCCAACCACGGACAGATGGAGTTGGAGCAGGCTCAGGACCCTTCGGTCTGTAACGCCAGTGGTCATTATTATACGTCTTTAAAAAGTTTGTATTATTATATTTCTTCGTGTTATTTTGGCGTGCTGACAATTTTTCTCAAGCTAATATTTTGTGACCCAAATCCTAAAATGTTCTGTAATCAGTCAAACACCACATCGTTGCAGGCTAGTGTTTATTTTAGAATAAAGAGGTCCATATTTAAAAAATAAAATATGTTTTTAAAATATATAAATATAAGAAAGTAATGACCGCCCGCTGGTCAACGTTGCTGACTACGAATTGAGGGGTCCCGGTTTCGATTCCCAGCGCAGCCATGAAACGGTACCCACTCAGCATCGTGAATCGTGATGCAATTGGGGAGCTGCCATGAATAAAAGATAGTTGCGATCACATTAGGCTCTCCTCTCCCAACCCGTCTGGTCAGCGTGGGAGCAGTAGACCAATCTGATCCCTCCGGGGAGAGGCCTCATCCAGTAGTGGATCGAATATGGCTGTGATTTATTATTATTATTATTATTATTATTATTATTATTATTATTATTATTATTATTATTATTATTATTATTATTATTATTATTATTATATGAAAGTAACAATGAAATATCGTATTGTCATCCGACTTACATCGCTGTGCAAAATTTCATTATTGTATGACGTCGAGAAATGAGTTAAATTAATGTTGCAAGATTTGAGGACACCATGAACCATTGTGAACTAAAGAAAAGTCTGTAAAACATAAGACATTTCACGATTTTAAATAAACCTCATTTGTATTCGAAGAAATTGTCCAAATTTCTTCATCGAACAATTCCACAAGTTCAGTCAGTTTGAAGACATCTTTGGATTTCTTCTGTCCTTTAATTGGATTAAATTTGTATTTCGCTGCGATTATCCGTTGTGGAGAATCTCACAACAAGAAAAACCTTGGCTTTGTGGAAATTGTAAACAATGTAAAAGATGCTTTTACGAAGCCTGAAAGAACTAAAGCGTTTGATCTGAGCTTGAGATGCCTCAAAGGACATAAATTAAATTCAAATTCAACTAAAGTGAGTACTGAGAATGGAGACAATACAAGTTGCAATAAATTCGAATAAATATGAATACGTATTCTCGCCGTAAGTGTTACTTTCCCCTGAGCTACACAAATAAAATACAGTTACAAAAATATCGTCAAGCCTTACTGTAAGAGCATATTTTATTTTTAACACACTTTCTCTACTAAAGATACAGATAGTATTTCTACTTAAATGTCACGAAGCTCTTTGGCAGAACTCAAATGAAGGGTAAGAGCCAAAATTGAATTTTTACAGGGGACTGAAGACACAGAAAAGGTTCCATTTATATATATATATACAGGCACATTCACTTATAGTTCTATTTTCATAATTTTTAACTATGTTTTAAAGCTTATTGGCTTATCGGACGATCATACGCTATGATTCACGACACTTCGGAAAGGAAAGCCAAACTGATGCGAATCGAACGAGATTTGGATTTGGGTTTCGGATCCGCGTGCCGGATATTGCGGATCCACATGCAGTTTTTCGAACCGGATCTGGGTATCCCTATCTGGAAAACGATTTCGTGAAATAAATAAATAAAATTAAAATGCCCTTTGGACGTGTGTCATTTTTACTCTTCAAATTATGTCCCATTCAATATATGAGAAAGGAAACCAGGGTAAGTTTAAGTTCTGTACAGGTTTATCATGTGATTAATACTGGTAAGAAATTCAAGATAGATTATGAAACTTTAGTAAACACAGACACACTTAGAAACACACAGCTCTAATGCTTTCGATAATTGAATGACATACATACAACGTTACACGTCGTATAATAGAAGAAACAGGAACTTATATCACTCTTTTCTTTTTAATTTGAATAGACAACCTTCACACTTGACTTCCTGTATTGCATTGATAGCGATACGCATTCTCAACGATCTTTTTATTACTTAAGATAGCTCAATACTGTCTGCAAACTGAACGGTTTTTTAAATGCGTTCAATAAGCATTTCTTGAGAACAAGGTTACGTCATTTACTTAGATAACATATTATACCCAATTATGATTACCTTGAAAATATGTTAAGTAAGAAATAAAGGTACAATGTCAACCCTCAGTTTCTTTTTCAACGCCAGATGGAAATACTATTCACCAGTAAAATGCATTTTTTGAAGAAATGTTCGGCTAACTTTACATGTGGTGAGCCATTCAAGTTAGTAAAAATTACAAAATGATAAATACATTTGTATTTACGAATTGCCCAATATAGTTATTTGTAATCATCAGGATTATACATCATGGAATTATTTCTAAGGTTCGTCTTCATTTTCTTCCTTTTACATCTTTATGTCATTTCTTTTCGAGTTCCTATTAAATTATACGTATTAACAATGGCTTGGATGATTAGTTTTCGAATGATGAAATTATATTTTCGTTCTTCTATTTGGGTCAATATTCTTTTATCCCAGGGGTGGGTTGCAAGAAAATACTTAAGTGTCAAATCTGACTTAAGTCAGACCAACGAGCTCTACATAATACTGGAGTGACGACTTAGTATCGAAAGATAAGCTCAAATATTTAAACTTGTTTGTCCACTTCCAGTCTAATCCAATGTGGACAAATTTTCAGTTCTAACTCGGTTTTTTACGCTTCTTATCGCTGTGCAGTCCGTTTTTTTTATTTAAATGGTCACTTAAGTATTTTCCTTGCAACTCACCAATGCCTTTTTCAAAGTACGTTTTTTATGTTTGTGTCAAGATTTGTACATCATTTCAGTATCAAACTTGCTTTTCTTTTTCTTGTTCTCACTTCATTGACCTTTCTGTCCAAAATCGGAATTTATGTTAATTGCACAAGCAATAATTTTCTTTTATAGGATATGCCCATTTGATATTGTCTTCCCAATCCGTTATATAAATAATAACGGATATTGCATAAATATAGAGATTGAATTTGCTTTATTTTTCCATAGTCTTCCTTTTGTTTCTTGACAAATATCCGTTCACCTTGGAAATCTAAGTTTAAAGGATTGGTAAATATTGGGTATGCAAATTGTTCTTTCTTTTGGGATCTACTTTTACGTTATTGGCTTCTTCCTTGAAGTACGGAAATGAAAGAGTATGAAAACTGCTATCAAGTTTATTCGATGGATTTACGGTATATTAGTTTTCAATCCTAACAGATTCATATGTTGCATTATATACATTTAGGGATTCGCTAATTTAAATCTTTACGACTCTCCTAAATTCTGGTTGTACACACCAAGATTGCGAACTGATGTTTTGACATAAGGATACATGTTTTAAAATTTTGGACTATCATCTGATTCCAATATGCTTAGAGACTTCAATGACGTCACGTGTTGATTTTATAAATGTATTACAATCACAAAATAATAAATCAATCAATCAATGTATTACAATCAACGTTTATAGAACTATATGTTATGTCAGACATTACGTCATTAACTTAACCATGGATATTAAAATTAGATGATATGCCAACATTGAAAATAATGAACCCGAACACACCAACTTTTGCTCTTATATTGGGGTGTACAGCCACAATTTAGGAGAGTGCTATTTATTCGTAAACATAAAGATATGCTAATTTTATTAAACATTATACTATTAATTAAGCAAACAAACAAAGAGTAAAACTTCGGTTTTACAAGCTGTTCACATTGGGCCGATTGCAAAGACAGACTTAAGCTAGACCATGGTTTAGGCTAATCTGGTGCATTCGAGAATTGATGTTTAAGCCTTAGGGCTCATTTTCAAGCCCGTTTGCGTTGCTTGCGATTTGGGTGAATAGCCAATTGAAACACGGGTTACAACATGTAATAAAACAACACCACGAAACGCCACGTGTTTCAATTGGTTATACACGCAATTCGCAAGCAACGCAAGCGGGATTGAAAATGAGCCCTTACATGCACGTTTGCGTTGCGTGTTTGCTTGCGATTAGAGTGAGTAGCCATTTGAAGCACGTGTTTTATTACGTAATATGTAGAAGACGTGATAAAACAAGCGTTTCAATTGGCTACTCACCCAAATCGTAAGCAACGCAAGGTTTCATGAAATCCAGCCCTTACGTTGTTTTGCTCGGATGGCCTATCATCTATTTTTTATCCATGGTTAAATCAATGACTTCACATCTGACACAAGCTATAGTTAGTTCTATAAACGTTGCAACTTCCATTTCTATAGGACAATAAACAAATAAACAGAAATTATCGATATACGTTCGATCCTCATTGAAAGTAATACGGAAACAACTTTCTGAAGAGCTAAACAGAAAAAAAAGAAAAAAAGAAATCTAAAAGCCTACATGCACGACAGTTACGTATGAAACTAACTTCCTGATAATGAAAAAGATTGTATTTTTTTCCTTGATAATAACCTTTGAAATACCTTGACGGAATTATGTACACTGATTTGCATCTTGCAATGAAACATGTTATAAAGTACATTTAATGAGACATTGAAACAAACAGACCGACGGAAATGTTGTTAACGTAATGCTTCAGTTACTTGTGAAGAGTCAACGATAAAGTCTCTTTTAATATCTGAATAAGTGCATTTCTTAAGAATATATGCATTGTGTTTCTACTAATCACATCAATCAATTATTATATAAGTAAGATAAGAAACAGAAATACTAACAAACTTCCTTTGAGCAAATTTTCATATATATATATATATATATATATAT